>JAJLUM010000023.1:0-52346 GCA_030564265.1 Blastobotrys attinorum
TGTCTGATTGCCTGCTAAGTGCCAAAGGTGGTGAGGATCTGGGACGAGCATTGCTTGAGGGCGACGAGAACAAAAACCTCGAGACTCTGCGACTGCAGTACAATGAGATTGAGCAGCCGGGCTTGGAGCTGCTCAAGAAGGCCATTGAGAAGAACATTCCAAACCTCAAGATGCTGGAGCTCAATGGTAATAGATTCCCAGAAGACCATGAGCTGATTGATGAGATCAACAATCTGTTTTCTGAACGAGGATTCGGTGAGCTAGACGAGTTGGATGATATGGAAGAAGAGACTGACGACGAAGATGAGGATGAGGAAGAAGAGGAAGCCGAGGCAGATCTCAAACACGCTGACGAGGCTGAGAATGAGAATGTGTCTCCTGAGAAGAGCAGTGAGGTTGATGAATTGGCAGATGCTATGAAAAAGGCTTTGTAAGGTTTTTTTGAATTTTTATCCTCTCTTCGAATCCACGAATTGTTGTCGGTTTGCTCGACTATAATGCATTATGATAAAATTTAACCTCGTTCCTTCATGCTCCTTTCCGCTTAGAAATAATTGTAATTAGAGAATACTAATTTTTACTAGAAAGGCTGCCGTCACTGGCATGTTATCCAAATCTCACACCGTCATAATTTCCACATATTATCCTAATCTGCATAATATTCTTTTTCCCACACCCCGATCGCAGTGATCAACTCTTCAAACTCTTCTTGTACTTTTTCTGCAAGAATGTGCTCTTGCGGATCCAGTTTTTGTCGAGCCATTTCTGCAGCCCGTGCGGCTTACGAGGCATGGACTTTACCGGTATTCTACGAACATAAACCTCTACCGTCCAATTCTGACGATTCTGTCTGCCTATGGAAGAGGAGGATCCACGAGGCGACCGGAAAATAACCTGATTGTGATCCGGAGACTGTATAAATTTTTTTGTTTTCTTGCCACTCGACCCATCTACTTCCTCTAGCCAGTACACCAAAGTCAAATCATAGACCCATCCGATAGAACCAGATTTTCGTAAGTGTGACAATGCTTGTACGAATCCGGAATACCGTGGAGCTAGCAGGTGATTATATATCGGTGCACCTGTTTCTTTGCAAGCTGCATAATTCTTATCGTGTAAAGTCGGTGTAAAAGAATCGACTTCTGGAAACACAACAGTCCAATATGGGGTAGTAGACTTGACCACCGAACCGAATTCTCTTGTGAGCTGCATGCTTGTCACTGACCAGTTCTGTGTGTTTTTGTACATGTTATATGCAGTTTTCCAGTCCGGAATCTTCATGTTCCTCTTCCATACGAAAAAATTGACTTTCCCCTTGCCTCCACACTGGCTAGCCAGTTTTGTGACGACAGCGTAATCTATTGGTGACAAATGGTTTGCCAGTATCACAGCGCCTTCATCTTTTGACATACTATCGCCATAAACCTTTAAATCTACGTTTTCTAAAGCTAGTTCTGATACTACTGACCAAAACAAATAGGACATTGCACATTTGACTTCTTCCCGCAATTGCTTAGGCGCCAATGCTAATACAGGCAATAAACTATGGTAGACAAGTATCATTACACATATGGATACATGAGCAATATAACGCCGGCCCACACTGGTACTTATGAGTTTTCTGAAATTTCCTACAAGTGGAAGATTAAAATGTTTGGTGATATCTCTTCTATATTGGCTCATATCAGTTGATCTTTTTTTATGTTTTTTCTATCAATGGTACGGTATAGTGTATTATATCGTGTGAGAACTACAAGCAGAAATCAAAGTACTATTAACCTATGGCAAATTAAGCCGCACCAAAAAAATCCAAGACACTAGCCGTTTTTCCTACTGTGCCAATAAACACAATAGTGATAGATCATTGGCGCCTAATATATCAGGAACAGAATGCTGAAGTTAGTAAATGCTTTTATTAGGGTTAGTAGAATACACGTTATTATGTACATTCATTCGCTTTTAAACTACAATCAATTTTCTTGTTTCTCTCTCGCACTCTATCACTCTCTCGCTTTCACTAAATATCCATCAAAACCCATCTATTCTCACACTTCTCAAGTGCATCTGGATACAAAGGAAACTTCACACTCCTCCAAAACCTCCAGTAGTCCTTCACCACCAACCGGTGCTCAGGCTCTTTGGCGCTCAGACCAGAAACGTATACTGCCACCGCCAAATGTTGGCTCAGATGCGAACCTCGAGGAAGATTCGTGATCCCATCACATATCTTCCCCACGAGCGTCGTCACTGATTGGGGGACCGGTTGATCTGGTGCTGGATACTCTAGAGCCGAAAGCAAACAGGTGTATCCCCAACAATTGGCAGCCACCTGCTCAACCGTTAACGACCCATCTGCAGGAGGAGCATGCATTATGCCATCTAGTGGCAACAGTATTGCATCCTCTGTAGTTTCTGGATGAGAAAAATTACTAGTCTTTCGCTTGACCACATTGGCCATCATACTGAAGCACTGCTTGGGGCATCCAATATACTTGAAAAATTTGTCGTCTATAACATCTCTATGCCAATCTGCAAAGATCAGCTCGCGATCTTTGGTGGCAACGGCTCCAGTAACATCGTACCATGTCAACAAGGTCACGGCTTCCTGTAGTCCCGGCAGCTCTAGGGACTTGTCTTCTAGTTTCTCTTTTGTAGGGCAATGCAAGTCTAGTAGTGATCGAGCACCTTTCAAATGTTTGCTCCAGTCTCCAAAGCTGCCTTGGCAAACATCAAAGTAGGTAAATGCCAGAATGGCAAAGACTGCCTCTAGGATTCCTTCGTTAATGAATTCCTTCAGCTCCTGGATGGCCGCAGCTTTCAATTCCAACGAATGGAATTCAAACTCAGAATCTGTGTGCTCATTGTTGCTCAGGAATGTGGATACGAACTTCCAGATCGTTGACAGCACTTTGGATTGTTCGTGGTCCTGTAGTTCTTCGTCTTCTTCTTTCCTCTCACCACCTGCTTCTTGTTGCTTCAGGGTGGAAGTCTTCTCTTTACCACTGCTGCGGCTCATCAACGCCGAGTCATTGTCCCTAGCATGCTTGAATGCTGTCAGAATTGCCTTTACACCCCAAGCAAAATTCTTGGTCTCACTTTCATCGTTTTCGTTGGCACGGTCGGTCAGATAGCTCAGCGAGGCGGGGCCAATAGCCACGCTATCAACATTTTGAACGATATCACCACCGTGACCCGGGGGCAGAGATGAGACAGCATTAGTTGTGGTGGTTACCATTGCTGCAGTCGGTACTGTTTCCGGTACTACTGCTGGAGTTGGTACTGATGCTGGTGCTATTGTAATAGTTTCAGCAGAAGACGTTGGGTGCGGCTGAAGCATCATCTGCGGCTGAATTTGAACAGTAGTAACAAGAGGAGTGGTAGATGAGGACGACAGAACACTGGCCGATGTGATTGCGGTAGAGTCAATTGTGCCTAAGCTGGAGCTAGTGATATCACCAGCCTTAATACCACCGGTAACACTGTGACTAGCAGTGCGGCCAGACTTCTTTTTGCTCACTCCCTTATTACTACTTCCCGTCGGCGAGGTCGATCGAGATGTCGACGTAGATCCCGAATTGGATTTGGAAGTCAATCCATCAGCCCAGATGACTCTAGTTGGATAACCTGCACATGACACACCGGCTTCAACACATTGTGAGCAGGACGGACGATTCAGGTCGCACTTCACATCTCTTTCCTTACAAGTAAAGCAGTCCCTGTCTCGTCTCAACCCCCGGGGCTTGCCCTTTGATTTGGTTGGGGCTGTCTTCATTAGAATGGTGGCATAAAAGGCTTGGCCTGTTCAGGGTCTATAGATGCTAAATTGTTTTTCGTTGTTTCTTCTGGGTCTAAAATTTAGAGGATATCACAGCTAAAGGCTAAAAATAGAAAGACGACGGCAACGACTAATACTACACTCTAATATATATGCAACGAATATCTACTTTCTTTCGCAAAGGGAAGGATAGAAGAAAAGAAAAAGGAAGAAAGTAAAGCAAAATTTATCCAAATAACACGGAATAGGCGGTATGCGATACCGCCAAAAATTCTGCACTTCAAGTGGAAGTGGGGGTGAGCCCCACGACGGCAATTTGGTCCGCACTGAAAATAGAACTGATTCTAGTATGAGCATAGTTTTTTTTCAGAGCCCCTTCGGAACTGATAAAACTATCAGATAAAAAGGGACCCCAGGTCTGTCTAAACTGTTGCCTTTTATTGTTGAATTATATATTTAGTATCACCGGAATCGTGCTTTCAATCGAGGTTGGCTCACATATCAAGAGTATTTACTTTAACTGCCGCCGTCGGCGAAAATGCCTGAGAAGGAGTGTACTCCGGCGGAGATTACGTGAGCATTCATGGAATTATTAGATAAGCACACGTGGTTTCCCTAGCAACCCCGGCTGTTTATTAATCTGGAGAAACTTTTTCCTGCTTGCATTTGACGCCGATAAAAAAAAAAATTTTGCTATAGTAGCAAGATTAGGTCTGGAGGAGTACTTGGATCATGCTTACATGACTAGACAGCTACATTTATTTATTAAGTTTATTTTCTTTGGTTAATTTGGCGTTACTTCTTGGTTGTAACTAGTTTCCAGTTACGAAAAGAATACAGAGGCATTCTGAATCGTAATTTTTTGCGGAAGCTACAATAGGGCACTAGAATTAGTACTCCAGAAGTCAGTTGTGTGCGTGTGGTTGAAAATTGGGGGACTTTATATAGAACCCCCAAGTTTGAGGTGTGTGTTGCTGAATTCCTGGATACTAAGAGTCCTGGATATCTAGAGTTCTGGGTATCAAGAGTGTTCTCGAACCAGTAGAGTCCAACCAAGAACTAAGCTCAGTGTCAAATTCAGGGACTAGCTGATTGAGACCAAGGGTCTTAATATAGAGCACAATTCACCCGGAGATCAAAAATTCAACTCGGAACATCAATAATTGATAGATCAGAAAGATAAAAAATAAACAAGATAAACCAAACCTACACTCGCTATGGATCCACTGACTGAACCAATACACGAACCAACTCCTGGAACCAACAGAACCCATGGCACCGCAGAAACAATACACAGAGCAAGCTCCAAACATGCAGTGCCAGGAACTGTCCATTTGGTAGACCTCCACAACGAGCTAACCACAGGCGACGATATCATTCTCGTCCCAAGACCTTCATCTCATCCAGACGACCCTCTCAATTGGTCAAAAAGACGCAAACAACTTAACGTATTTCTGCTGTATTTCTATGTATTCTGCACGGGAGTAGGGGGCACGTCTGTCTACTCAGTTCTAACACCTATCGCCGAAGATACCGGGCTTACCGTGGCTCAACTAAACACCGGCACAGGGTTCCTATTTCTACTAGCAGGGTGGTCAAACATCATCTGGCAGCCCTGTGCAGTCACCTTTGGTCGCCGACCAGTGTTTCTGTTAAGCATCCTAGGCTGTGCTGGAATGAGCGAATGGGCTGCTCACATATCACAGTATGGAGAGTGGGCTGCTTGTAGATGCTTGTATGGGGTCATGACAGCACCAGTGGAGGTTCTACCTGAGCTCTGCATATCTGAACTTTTCTTCGCACATGAAAGAGGAGCCTACGTGGGACTCTACATGCTCGTATTGGCTACTTCAAACTTCATAGCTCCTCTGATCGCCGGGTTCATGAACAATGCCTATGGCTGGCAGTGGGTCCAGCACTGGGCTGCTCTGCTACTCCTGTTGAATTTCATAGTGTCTTTTTTTTTGTATGAAGACACAATGTTCACCCGGGGCAATGCTGAGATTGATCAGGACCTTGAGATCGACACCAAAGACGTAACCACAGAAAGCACCCACGAGATCGATAAGTCTATTGAGCCGAAATCTCGCTTGCAAAGGCTCAAGCTGTTTTCTCTCAACAGTAGGAAAATTGGGTTCAAGCAGTTCGTGATTATGGGGGTGAGACCTGTATATATATTTTTTGCATTCCCCATCATTACGTGGTGCGGTGGGTTTTACGGCTGGGCTCTAGCGTGGTATAACGTATACAACGCTACAGTATCATCCATTCTCTCAGCGCCTCCATACAATTTCTCATCTTCGATGGTCGGTCTTAGCTATATTTCTCCCACAGTAGGAGCAGTCCTAGGTGGGCTCTATTCTGGCCCCATTTCAGATTGGTTCATGCTGCGGCTTGCCCGGCGCAACAGAGGCATACGAGAACCAGAGCATCGGCTTTGGGGTCTCACGTGGTTTTGTATACTCATGCCAGCTGGACTATGGCTATGGGGTGTAGGAGCAGCTCACGATCTCAAGTGGATTGGTATCTTGTTTGGAGGAGCATTTTTGGCCTCTTGCAATGTAATTGGCGGCTCTTATTCGATTGCCTATTGCGTAGATGTCTACAAAGACATATCCTCTGAGTCCTTGGTTGCCCTGATCCTGTGTCGTAACACGATATCATTTGCATTCAACTATGCTATTACCCCATGGATCGAGCACAATGGCTTGCAGAATACGTTCATAATTGTGGGAGTTATGGCTCTAGTGACCGGCCTCTCTTTTTTGCTGATTATATGGAAGGGGAAGAACTTAAGGGCACGGTCAGCATCGAGATATTGGGCATTAGCATCTAGAATAATGGGCGACTAAAACCTTGCTGCTCTGGTACCTGAACAAGGGTCCAAGTAATCTGTGCGGCTGGTCGACCCTGCCATATCGGATTTTGATAGGGTTCACTAAAAGCAAAGGCCAGATTTTGGGCTTAAAGTTAGCCTTCCAGCACCAGCCACTCTGTTTTCTGTTATTCTCGTACCAGTGTAGTGGTCCGGGTCCAGTTCCCTTATGAAGTGTGTCAATTTTTTGCTGTAACTTCGGGGTTCAGGTCAATCTGTGTATAGCCTTGCAAACCGTATGGGGAATCCAATTTCAGCAAATCTAAGCTAGTTTAAAGAAGACAATGGCATTGAAGTACATTTACAATAGAGACTTTTTTTTTTTTTTTTTTTTTTTTTTTTCTGACGAGTAGTCTCTTTGTTCTGTGAAACTACTTTAGAGTCAAAAATAAAGCAAACAATAGTGCCCTAAGGTCTCAGTTCAATATGATTCAAGTAGGTATTCTATCTTGCTTTCGGAGGCTGTTTCGCACTTGGATGAACTGTCGCTTAATGGCGGAGATTGTTACCCTTCGCGTACGTATATGGCCAGTGGGTACTTCAGGGAAAGTACAAGGCTGTAGCAGTTAAAATTAGTTTCATGAGTCGTACCACTGTCCTGGTATAAGAAGATAAATGATCACCACACGACATGCCGTTTATAGGCATGTTTCAATACAAACCAAACCTGAGCTTTTAGGTGAATAATTTTTTATGTTTGTTTCAGCCATTGTGCTTCAGTGATTTCCGACGGTCATATTCCTTGGTAGGCATGCTTTTATTACTTCTTCGTATTGTGCTGTATTTGTCTCAAAGGTCAATTGATTGCGCTCAATTAATAATTGTTTCAGGCTGGTCTTCAAGTGTTCATTTAATGCATGCAGGTAGGGAAACCTTAATTATAGGGGAAAAAAAAAACCCCCCAGAGGGATATAGCCATACTGAAGAGAGATTTTAGGCACAGATTCATAGAATATCAAATTAATGAATCGAATAAAAAAGCTACGATTTTTGGCTGTGCGATCGATTCGATCTAACCGCACCGTTAACTAACAGTTGATTCTAGAGGAGAAAAAAAAAAAAAAAAAAAAAGGGAAGACTGGTTATGGTAAAAAGACGATCGTAAACCATAAAAATAAAATCATTCAACTAGTACTCAGGTACGCACTAACAAAGGTGTACTCGGCTGTACTGTCTCGTTGTGTTCAAAGACTCAACCATAGCGAACGATCTTCAGCAGATCGCCCACAGTGTTTGAAGAAAGAGGACCTCAAACTGTCTCATTAACCCATCCCCAAAAAATAATGACCGCAAATCACGTTTCGGGGCAAGTAAAACAGGCTAATGAGCCATCCACAGAGCGATCTCTGAAATATCCCCACTACGTTTTTGCATATAGGTATGTTTATGCTTTACTCGAATCGCCAGTCCCCCATCCTCCGAGCCGGAGCCAGCCAAGGCAACCGATCCTGTGGGTTGGCAAAATTCCAGGAACCAGCGACATAAGGTTGAAGCTCCGATTCGCATGATGTCAGCGAAGACATGGAGAATGGACGGAGGCGGGTCGAATAGGAATGACAGATGACAGGTGACAGGTGACAATTGATCAATTGGCTAATTTAACCTCACCCATAGGGGTGAGATAAGCTTTTCGTTGAAAGTTCAGCCATCAGCATAATGTGACAAATCATACTGGATCTTACAAAGACATAATCTCTATCTACTACAAAGAAATAACTTTTCGAAAGCTATGTATATTTGTTCCCCTCTTTCTCATCATATTACAACTAGAGTAAAAATAGTGCCTTTCAAACAAGGCCCTTGACCCGATAAACCCAAGGGCCCTGTTTCTTCGACAACCAGCTAACTTATTAGAACAAAGCTGTAGATTAGGTGTTAGCCGTATTACCGCTCGTTGACACTATTCCTATTGAGGAAATCGAAGTGGCCCAGATTAATAGGTGAGCCGTATTGAGGTTATTAATTGGCTATCCATCGGGAGGGAATGAATGGTTAGGTGCCAGCTCTGATCCACTCAGATGGATCTCAAAAAACAAGAGGCCCTCTCGATCCAGATTAGGCAAGTATCTTCAAATTATGTGGTACCATCATCCAGACTACCAACCATTCTCAGTTTTCAGTAAGAATCAATCGACTATATGAAAACTATAAAAGACCATTGGATTCCCCCCTTTCGACTCTTCTTTTTTCTTCTCCTCACTTATCAAGTCTCTACAAGTTTATTTATCGACTACAATCAAACACGCAAAACAAAAAAATGAAGTTCTCTCCAGTCTATTTGATCACTGTTGCAGCTGCCGCTGTTTCTGCTGCTCCAGCCGGCGGCGACAGTCCAAAAGAAGTTAACGGTGTCATCAAATGTGACGATGGTGCTCAAAAGTGTACCGTTGCTTGTGGTCAAGATGGTAAACAAACTTGTTTCTTCAACACCAAGGACAACAAAGCTCTCGCTAACTTGAACTCCTACAACTTGGCTTGTTCTGGTTCTGAGTGTAAGCTGTCCTGTTCTCAAGGTACCACCAACTGTGCTTTCTCTGGCACCCAAAACTTGGATGTCGGAGATGCTTTGGGTGGTTTGGGTCCAGTTGGTGATTTGACCAACACTGTTCAAAACTTGCTGACTAGTTTGGGATCTGTTGTCAGTGGTTTGCTTGGTCAATTGCTCGGTGGTCTTCCAATTGTTGGTGACCTTGCCGGTGGTGGTCTCCCAGATGTTGGTGGACTCACTGGCGGTCTCACTGGTGGTGGTGACTCTGGCTCTGGCTCTGGCTCTGGCTCTGGCTCTGGTCTTCCAGATGTCGGTGGACTCACTGGTGGTCTTACTGGCGGTGACTCTGGCTCTGGCTCTAGTTCTGCCTCTCCATCTGGCTCTTCTTAGATTGCCTTTTGACCAGTCATCTAATTATTTAACATTCCACACCTTTTTCGATTCACAACACAAAACTTTTTTCTACTTTGGACAATTTTTTAATGATGAATCTCTTTTATTATTTCCAGGATTTTTTTTTTGTATGTAATTTAATAATATTAATGTAAGAATTTTTTCTCGAATTGTTGTACACAATGTTATTGTCTCTCATTTTTACTATGCATGTCTCAAGTTAGTGCGGCTGGTTCCGTAGCTACCGCACATATTTGGGATCGGCATTTCGGAGAGGAGCCGGCAAGGACCTAAATTCTTGTCCAGGCCCTAAGAACGAAATGTGAAGGCACTTTTGATTATCCTGATTAGTGGACAAGTTGGGTTTTATGGTTCGATGGAATTGCTACTGCCGGAATTCAAGGTGCCTCTTTGTTGAAGAGTTCCGCTTTGAATTGGCCGAGTCCTATCGTCTGAACGAAGAATGCTTCAGCTCCTAGCCGACTGTAATGAGCTCAAAATTCATCAACTTTAAGGTTCTAAGTACCTACCATCTGCTAGTTCTGCGTACCAAGGTCTCCCCAGAGTGTGGCCTCTCATGTTGGCCAACACTGCATAAATCTCAGCCTGTAGATGAATAGTGCAGTCAGGAGACCAGAAACTTTGTACCCCTCCCCGATCTCCTACATACCTGATGGAACATGGTAACTAAGTAATACACCAATATATCATGAGAGCCTTCTGATCGCGTAGCCGGCAAATGATCTACCGGCTGGTATTTCCCATGGTTTCATTTTGACGCGTTTCACCTGCAAAGGGATAGGATTTACGTCTGGGAGATCAGCCATATGCTTATCACAGATATGTGGAGCAATATTGGGCATTACAGCGCATCAAAATAATGGATATGAGGAGTGGCATAGACGGGTTCGAGGTTGATACTTCACGTACTAATAACCAAAAGAGGCAAACTATGTACAGTCTAAAGAATTTCTGTGTGCCTGTTGAGTTTTAGAAAATCAATTTTGGCCCGGTTTGTAGTTTTCCGAAACGCAGTGCCTGTCAGAACTGGTACAAATCTCTCCAACTTTTCACAGAATCCAGTAATGAATGGGCGCAACAATTTTGATTCTTCAAACAATCGCACACATCTGATTAGTCACACATATGTAAAATAAAAAAAAAACAGTGTTTTAACCTTCTTTTTACTCTCTCATGAGATGTAGCTAAACTATCATTTAAGCTTTTAGTTTTTCCAAGGTAGATTAAATATGACTAATCCACACACAAGAAGATGACATAATACACGCGCGGATCATCCCGCTCGTGCCTTGTCTTGCAAAGCCTAAACACCTTTTTCCTGTTCCGGGATTTGGAAACCTTTTCTTGTACAAACCATCAAAGCATACAAACATAATGAAAGTACCACTCGGTTCGTTGTTAGCTATAAGTCTACTAGGAATCGCTGTTGCTGAAGAGAATGACCAGAGCCAGCCAGACCGGCCCTCGCATCATCTAGACGGTGTAGTTCACTGCGATTCAGAGACAATGGAGTGTAAGGTATCGTGCGGGAAAGACAACAAAGCTGAATGCAAAGCATCTGCTATGGAGAATCAGTTCCGATTGAAGATTGACAAATATAGAATCAAGTGTAGCAACCAAAAGTGCTCAGTGCATTGTACTAGAGACACTCCTCACTGCTTCTTCGTCGGCACAAAGAAGTACGACCAACTGCATGTGGATCAAGTGGATTATGATTTTGGCAGTGCTTTGGATTCTGCTGCCAAAATCATCACGGATTATAAAAATGGATACTTGAAGGATTCGTTCAAGGTTCTTTAGTTCGACCTAGCAGTAGTATTTTGCGATAGTAAACCTGTTATGTATCATGTATTTATATTTTGAACTTCTTTTTGTGAAATCCAGGCTGTGCGTGTGATACAAACAAAACGTGCCACGATTGGGTTGTTGGTAGGGAGATAACGATTGTTTACTTTGCACTCTAGTAAACACCAAATTGCTAAATACTGTGCTTCGAATTACATTTCCAGCACTACTTGTAAGTGAGTTTTTCAAACATGTTGATCATATTGCTAGTTTCAAACCCTTCGAAACCCGACGCTACCATATCTAGAAGGCAGTCTACTGCAGGTTTTGATCCTCTATTTGCCATCCAAGGATAGCTCGGTTACAGACCTCAGAGGTTCTATTTGCAGAGAAATCCATTTGTGCATAAAGAAAAAGCTCTCGAATCCAGTGCGGGTGGAATAGTGCTTCTCGGATATAACATGTTTATGTAACCCCCTCCGGAATGATACAGTTCCTTAAGATAACAGGTTTTATTACAGTAATATATATCCGCAAGTGGGGGCGGTTGTTGGCTGTTCCATGATTTGGACTACTTGATCCAGTATTGCAGATGATGATCTCCAACGAGACCTGGAGCGGCTACCGGGCACTCATATGTGTCTGATTCTGTGACTAGATTCAGACTTATCGTTAGCCTCCTGCTTTTCAATTCTTCTGCAGGGCTGAAACTGCACTGACTACAAAACTGTGGCTATGATTCGGGTGCAGTTCAGGTAGGTTCAGACACCCGGGAGGGTAATTAGGATCTTGAAAGTGCATCAAAAAGTGCCACTCGGTGTCGGGTGGGCGGCAATCCTGCCGTTCTCGTGAGAAAAAAGGAGAAGCATGACTAATACCGGAGTTAAGTCGACTGGTTGACCTTACATTACATTGCATGATTGTCGTTTTCTTGCATAAAGGTCCTTGAATTATCCCGTTGTCGGCAATGATTTACCAATTCGAGTGCCGCTTCGAAATTACTCCGAATTCTTGAAGCAGTGGAGAATGGCGATTATAAAAGGATAGGGATTTCTTACTTTTGAAGTGGAAGATATCAATTCAAAGCAAACAAATAAAGACGCTCTCAATATCTTTTTAAAATGCAATTCTCTACTACTTTCTTCACTGTATTCTGTCTCGCTCTTGCCGCCACTGAAGCTGCGCTAGTTCAAAGAGACCCAGACACCACTGATCCTGCTCCACAAGCACCACACACCACTCACCTCAATGAGTAAAGGGAGAGGTGAACTTAGAGAAGAGCTTTTTTCCTTCCATATCTTAGCTGGTAATGCTGTGACTTGAGTCACCTTGATCTTCAAGTGCCGTCTACTGCATATTTCAAAGCAATTCGCTCCAATGGGGTAGATATACATATATACTTTTTCATTTCTTTATACGTTAAAACTTTAAATATTTTAAATGCTATATCTTTATGAATTCTCTTACAATGTTTATCTTCTTAGAATTATACCACTCATAGTTCACTTTTCCAAGTCTGGGCCCGGCCTCTGCAAAATTGGTAGTCAATTCTTTATTAGATTAACATAAGTACTATCATTAATAATATATAGGAGAAGATTCTGAAGATTCTCCAAGCAGTGGTAGCATTGTATGTGACCCAGTAAGCGGCGCTGTAAATCGACTTAATTGCAGCGTTATTGGTAGCTTGAGGGGAAGTAGTCATGGCGGAGACGATGGCCATTAGCTGAACTACTGATACTCAACATAATAACTAGCTGGTAAGTATATAATAATAAATCTACAGTTCCAGAATAGGTTCAGGAATTCTCCACATTCCTTTGTGGCATTTATTGTTTGTGATTTTGTCTGATGCATGCTGACGTCACTGCGGCTCATCCCCCTGCACTACAATTAAGGGGAATATTGTCAATTTCCAAAATCCGGAATTTCTCCTGTGTATCTATCCCAGGAATAGTGACATCTAAAATATAGGTGTAATGTAGGTCAGAAGAAGATCGAGCATGAACTAATACGAAAATCAACTCCTTTATTATACCCTGGAACCCGCTGTTTTCGCAACGATCGACAGGTCCCTCGTCCATATACCCCTGCACATATTAAAAATCCCCTGACTATAATCGAATTTCAAAAACTATAAAAAGTCAGCCACTTTCCTGCTATCTGGGAATATCAGTAAGTTACGAAAAATCATAAGAACCGAGAACAAGAAAAAAAAAAAAAAAAGATGAAATTAGCTACTATAATTATTACATTGGGCCTCGGTTTCGCTGCTGCTCAAGGTGGCTCGATTCCTGACGGTGGTGTTGGTGGAGGCGCCGGGTCCTCTCCAGGAACAGGAGGCTCATCTGGTGGTTCCTCAGAAGAAGGTTCTTCTCCAGATCCTGAAGTTTCTCCAACACCAAAAGTGAGCAACAGTGGCCCTGCTGGTGGGGCTGGAGATTTACTCGGTGGTGTTGTTGGTGGCTTGGGCGGTATTGCTGGTGGCGCTGGTGGACTTTAACTGAAGCATTGATACTCTACATGGCCACTAGCTGATCGATATATAATAGTCAATCTGAAATTACAATCTCTGTGGCTGTCAATCGATGTCAATCGAAATTCTATATGATCATGTATGAATAAATATACTGGATTCTAAAAACACCATGGGTACATAATATACATTTTGGTCTCCGCCTGGTAATCTTAATTTTGTTATATCATTGTTTGTCAAAGTGCTCAGATTTTGCTCTGTAGTTGTAGCCTATTTGTGATCCCGCGATCAAAAGATATTCTAACTTGAGCCTGCCAGAAGCCTGTGGTTGCCAATGGGTCAAAGGTGTCCTAAATAAACCCGGTACCGCCTCTAAACTATCCAACGCCTGAATTGCAATCAGAAGCAGTAAGCTCGCTTTTCTCCGATTACAAGCTCAGAAGAGGTCGACGTTTAGTGTCGTAACTACTTTGAATGTCTAGAAATAGAACATACCGCAGTCCTGCAGTACTCGAAACATGCGTTGTGGCCCTGCAGCTTAGAATGCATAATTTGTGAGAGGCCACAGGAACTGCCCAAGATAGTGCAATTACGTTTCGAGTCGTCTAGCTCAATTGCTATTAGTGTACTGGGTTCGGCCTCAGGCAACAATGTTTCAATCACTAGCAGTTGCATAGTGCTACAATGGGCGAAGCCCCATCAGCCTTACCTTTCAAAGATAGCGTGAATTATACCATGATCCAGATTTAGGTTCTTTGTTGTAATCGGGTCTACGGAAAGGTAATTCACATGGAGGCTCTAAGAAAAAAAAAACGGCTGGTTATAGCAATCATTGGTGGCATTGTAACATTGGACAGTCTAGTCGTCCAGATCAAGAAGTTATCAGATCACGTCGTTCCGCGCATTCACCGGTCAGAACAAAGTCTAGAGTCTAGACAACTTTCAGCCAGCCTGGTTTTCATAGTCTACGCGGCTGGGGAAGAGGGTTTTGGGACAAGAGGGTAGTGAAAGGAACGTCTCACTGAGAGTGTACTATGATTGGTTCATGTGTGTACATGATCAGCAGTGATCGAACCAGCACAATGGGAGGGAGGGTGGATCGCTAGTAAAATACAAACCTCTCGATATTTTTTACCCGAATATTCGAGTCGAGCACGCATAGCGATCATCGAGAGTACCAAAACATTAATACCAGAGGGTAGAGGAATAGGGTCTGTTCATGATATGCTGCTTTGATCGGTGAGAGGAGAGGTCTTGAGTCCGATCATGTGAAGACAGAACGGGGAATAGAGAATTCAGACAGAAAAAGCGTCTAAGCAGCGAATTATTATGTAGATGTTTCCTTGTGAACAGCATAAATGTATGAAAAATAAATATGCTTTGCAATAGTGGATATACAGTCCAAAGAGTGAATCAAGCGCTATGGACCGAGTAAATCGATTCACTGGAAATCGCGGAAGTAATTTAGGATATTGGGTTCCAAGACATGTGGCTCACAACTTCAGCGACTAAGACATCCGCACAAACAATGAAATTTGGTTCCTGCGTGGTTCCTGTGCCTACTCAATCTGGGAGACTGGTTCGACCCGTCTCAATTTCTAAGCAAGAAATAATTTGAGAGACAAAGTTTACCGATGCCCTGCAGATTATGATGGTAGTACTGGAATTTCGTGAGAATCACACAAATACTCTCACTAGATCGCGACCAATTGCGTGCTTGGGGTGAGCATATTTCCATGTCACAATGCTGCTATTACTATTGCTGCTGCGCTGAAGCAATAATATATGATCTACTTCCAATATAGCTAATGATACAGCACAGTCCAAAACTCAGGAACCTAAATTTAACCCCAGGTATGCTTAAATTTCAGGAACACCATACCCGGAGTGGCGCAGGGGGTTCAGGTCGTTTATTCTCTACGATGTAACCAGCGCACTACTGATGGTCGTTATGGTATTTTGTCAATCCTCTTGCGTAAATACTCAGAATTTGTCGGGTGTACCTGTTCTAGGAACCGGTGCTATAGCAACTGCCCGTGTACACTTTACCAAATCAGATCGAGGAACAGGATCGACAAACCAACCTGTAGCCATTCTCTCGTAGTTGAAGCGATCTACAGGGGCGCTGGCCTTTGTTTTCAAGTGTGTCTTGCCATTTTCTGAACCTCCCCCCAAAAAAAAAAAAAAAAAAAAAAAAAATATTATATTATATTACCGGATATGAGTGATCCAAAACAACAACCTCAATTTCGCAATTGGCTAAAGGGAATGATATATTAGCTTCATCAGCATTTGAAACAGAAGTTTAGGATGGCGCTCTTTGTCAATCCGGGTTATGTAGAACTTTCAGCGAGCAATTGACGCTCTCTCAAGACCTTAATACACTATTGTGAGTAAATATTGTGAGTAAATTACATCAATAGAGTGATCCAATGGACTCAATAATTGCGGGACAAGAGCCAGTATGGTGGATCCAAGCTAAACCCACCCATTAATACTACTATCCAGCCTTTCCTTTTTGCACTACGATCTCGACTCAGAATCCAACCTCGTGGGTTATATACGGGGTGCACTATGGGCTAAAGCGGGATCTACAGGTCTCTGTACCTGAGATGGCTTGGTCCAACCAGAGTCCGACCCTTAATTTAGTGGACTTAGGGTCCTTATTTTGTTTATGATTTCACTATGCTCCTTTCGGGGAAGGATCTCCTTCTCAGTCCCATAGAAAAAGCAATACCCAATATTCCGTAGTTGAGAAACAAAAGATACTTCAAAAGAAAGGAACTGAAAAAAACTATATAAACCGGCTTATATTTCCCATCAATTGACTCTATTCATCTATATCAACTCACTAGTCTTTTACAAACAACAGCATAAGAACTCAAAAAGACAAACCACACAAACACAACACACAACAATGAAGTTCTCAACTACCGCTATCTTCGCTATTGCTGCCGCTCTTGTAGCTGCCCAAGACGACGCCGCTGCTGGTGCTGCTTCTGCTGCTGCTCCAGCTGCTTCTGGTGCTGCTGGTGCTGCTAGTGGCGCCGCACCAGCCGCATCCGGTGCCGCTTCTGCGCCAGCCGCTGGTGCTTCTGGTGCCGCTGGTGCTGCTAGTGGCGCCGCTTCTGCTCCAGCCGCTGGTGCCTCTGGTGCTGCTTCCGCCCCAGCCGCTGGTGCTTCTGGAGCCGCTGGTGCTTCTGCCCCTGCTGCTGGTGCCTCCGGTGCTGCTTCTGCTCCAGCCGCTGGTGCTTCTGGTGCTGCTGGTGCTTCTGCCCCGGCCGCTGGTGCCTCCGGTGCTGCTTCTGCTCCAGCCGCTGGTGCCTCCGGTGCTGCTTCTGCTCCAGCCGCTGGTGCTTCTGCCCCAGCCGCTGCTGGAGCTTCTGGCGCCGCTGGTGCTCCTGCTGATGCCGCTGGTGGAGCTGCTGGTGGAGCTTTCGCCGCTACTACTTTGGCTACTTCTGCTCTTCCTAGCGGTGCTGGAGATGTTGTTCCATCTGGTGTTGTCCCATCTGGCGTTGTTCCATCTGGTGTTGTCCCATCTGGTGTCGTTCCATCCGGTGTCGTTCCATCCGGTGTCGTTCCATCCGGTGTCGTTCCATCTGGTGTCGTTCCATCCGGTTTGCCAGATGTCGGGGGTATAACTGGTGGTGGTGATGACCCAGTCAGCGGTCTTACTGATGGTTTGACCGGTGGTTTGACCGGCGGTGGTGATGACCCAGTCGGTGGTCTGACTGGTGGGTTGACTGGTGGTCAATAAGCTCATCATTTAAAACATGGACTGAATCATAGGTTCACACAACTTCACCTTCAAATATTTAAAAAACCAATAGACAAATCCGTCTAATTCTCTAAGTAGCTCTTTTTATTAATTGAATACGATCATGATATGGTCGCCGAAACAAAACCTTATTTCACCCACGGCATTCCCTTTTTGAATCTATCCATTACACCCCTCCATTCATATGAATAAGGAGTTCATTCTCTTATATATAAATGTCTCCCTTCATAGTGGACTGAGCCTAGACCACCCACTGGGTCTCCGCAACTGTCTTCATGCTATTCTTAGCCTCACTGATTCTGATCTTCTCTTTTGTCTGTCAGGCAAATACACGGCCCTATTGGGATAAAAGCCAAGATGTCCCAACGGTGAGGATAAAAAATGGTACTCTTGTCGGAAGACACATCAAAGAGTTCAATCAGGACGCTTTTCTGGGTATCCCTTACGCACAAGCCCCAGTGGGACCATTGCGGTTTGAATCACCAAGAGCTATAGACAGTGAATGGAGAACGAAGAAGGTTCAACACTACGGCCCTAGTTGCCATTGGACTGGCAGTGAGTCAACCAATGAGCATAACGCAATGGTCATAAGTGAGGACTGTCTAAAGCTGAACGTCGTGCGCCCAAGCCGCACCGGCAGCGGCTTTAACGGCACAGCACTGCTTCCTGTGGTGGTATGGTTTTACGGAGGATCATTTCAGCACGGTTCATCAGGAAGAGATTTGTACAATTTGTCTTATCCCATAAGGCAATCTACTTCAGATGGTAGCCCCGTGATAGGCGTGTCTTTTAACTACAGGACCAATGCATTCGGGTTCCTATATTCTGGTGATAACTCTCCTAACAACGGGCTAAAAGATCAACAAATGGTTCTCTCCTGGATTCATGAGAACATTCAGGCGTTCGGTGGAGACCCTAAGCGAGTAACGTTATGGGGTGGCTCTGCCGGTGCTCTGTCGATTGTGCACCATATGTTTGCCAATCATCAAAGATCAAATCTTTTCCACCGGGCCATTCTGCAGTCTGGGTTTCCGGGAACCATGGCACTGATATCTTTATCCGATGCTAACACTATGTACAATTTGACGACCAAGATTGCAGGGTGTGATAATGCCACCGACACGCTTCAGTGCATGAAGCGCATACCGGCACTGAAGGCTCGTAATATTTTTCAACAAGCTAACCTACTATATCTCCCGGTGATTGATAAAGAGATGATTTTGGCTCATCCCGTAGATCTCTATGCTCAAGGCGGGATAAAAAGCCCTGTAGATGCAATAATGGGCAATGCATTAGATGAGGGCACGTTTCCCATCATATCGCTAGGCAAAGTAGATAACGAAGACGACATAGTAGAGGCTATGGTTAAGCGATATCCAGCGTTAGACCAGACTGTTGCTAGGGATATAGCTGGGCTGTATTCTGAAGATCCTGCTCTAGGATGTCCTTTTAACACCGGGCTGAAGTATGCTACACAGTTTGGTGAGCAGTGGAAACGAGGCAACGCAATCGGAGCTGATATAGCCATTGACGGCCCTAGACGTTTGATGGCTAGTGAATTGATCAAGCGGAATAAAACTGTGTACTCGTACATGTGGAACCAAGCAAACGAAGGGATTGATCAGCGATACGGACCAACCCACATGACTGACCTGGTTTACTCTTTTGCGAACCCGACGAACCTAAGCCAGTCTAAATCGAGCGTGATAGGGAATGATCCTGATGGTGCTAAGTGGAGGTTTGCACAGCTTACCAGCAGCATGCTTATGTCGTACGTGGCTACTGGAGATCCAAATAACTCCCCCGTTGCCAAGCAGCAGGGTCTGTATTGGCCACAATATGGGGTCAACAAAACGATGATCTCTCTCAGTGCCAAAGACAAACTATCCTTCAGTGATATCTACCGGTCAGACTCGATAGACTATATAAATCGGAATGCGGATCAATTCCGGTTGACACGCGATGAGAATGCGAGTGGGAATTAAAGCTAGCCCATTTGGAGAGCGAAGTAGTTACAGAGTTGAATTGGCGGTTCCTTTTCCTCCTTAGCTCTATTTATTTTACCTGTCTATAGGATAGATTCCAGTTTGGTACCGGTTGATTGGCCTCTGGTATATTTCACATTCCTCTAGCCTGCGGCTGACATTCTCCACAGGGGCTTTTTTTTTTTTTTTTTTCCCACTAACCTCCGCGCAGGTAAGAAGGGCTCCCACAGTGTCCCACCACCTTAATCACTTCCTAACAGACAGATATCGATCTGCCTCCAGATATTGCATTATTATATTTGTCCTGGACTCACTATTGAAAGGAGTGAAAAGCCCATAACAGATCAAAATAGATGCTAGTATGATTAATCCTGTAGAGTAGAAAGTATACTAATGCTGAGAAATAATTCGTCACTGCAGAAAAGGCATTCAGAGCCACTGATCATCTCTCAATCAGATATAGACAGCTATGTAGTACTGGGACAAATAGGGGTAGGCACCGTCGCAACAATATACAAAGCAGAGAATACTTCAATGTCCTATGATTCTCCTCTAAGATGTGTGGCCTTTAAAAGACTTGCGAGGTCATGCGAGGTGATAGGGAAACAGGAATCCGTAGTGCTTCATCATCTAAAGGGATCGAAAAATATCGTTTCCCACTATGGATCATTCAACCTTAAAGGTGAGTTTGTTATAGCAATGGAGCTTCTGGACTATAATAGAGAACTCTCTCTATTGTCGAAACCGCAGCCAAGGCAGTTCATGAGCTACGATACATATTCTACACCAGATGGGTACACGGTATTAGCGAAAATTGCAGTTCAGCTGTTGTGTGCAGTTTCCGAAATGAACCGTAAAGGATATGTACACTGCGATATCAAACCAGAAAATATCATGTTCCTACCTGGGAGCCAGTACAAAATCAAAATTATTGACTTTGGTAATGCTACAAGGCTCCAGGACTTGCATTCTTATCATGACTATTTTGATATACAGTCAATCGCATATAGGGCTCCAGAGGTTCTGCTAGGAGATCCCACATTTAATCAACAAATTGATGTATGGAGCGTTGGGGTGGTACTTTTGGAGCTTTATGTTAATTCATTGTTCAAGTCCCACAATGGGAACTGGAGATTGGTACATCATCTGGACAAGAAGGACATTATCAGGTCTCTGATAAATAAGATGGGATCTGTAGACTGCTACCGGAATAAGGTGAAGTACTGGGACAATTCTTTTGATTCGCGGCATTTCCGGAATGACGGTCCTCTATTTATTCAGTCGCTAGTTGCCAGGGAGCCTAATGAAGACAAGTACCACGTGCTGAACTTTCTTCAGGGTCTGCTGAATGTTGACCATACCCAGCGATGGTCTGCGGAAAAGGCGCTGCTACATCCTTTTTTGACTTCACAATTGTTAGGAAGCTGGGGCAATGTTTTACTTAGGAAGTAAGCATTAGAATACTCACACACTAACCGATAAATACGTACTAATACATGCTAATATTAACGATTATTCATTCTATGATGGTAGCATGCCTACCGTGGTTTGGTGTAGTTTCTATATTCTCTTTCTTTAATTCTCGTGAATGAAGCTTATTCATCTGCCCAGCATCCTGATTGGTATCACTTATGTTGGTATTCAAACAGCACTAAATTCTCTTTAAGTGGTCTTTTTTCCCATAACGTTCGACTCATGCCTAATGGTTTACTATGCACGGCTGAACCTGCGGGCGGCGGGAAAGACAAAAATTTTTGAGCCTCTCGAATTTTTTTTTTTTTTTTTTTTTGCCCTCTACCATTGCGATATCGTTCTATAAAAATGTCCAGAATAATCGTAAAAAACTTGCCACAGTACCTGACACAGGAAAAACTCAGAGACCATTTCTCAAAGAGTGGCAAAGTCACAGATGCCAAGTTGATGGTCTCATCTGATGGCAAGAGCCGAAGATTCGGCTTCATAGGATTCAAAACGGATCAAGAAGCACAGGCTGCGGTGAAGTACTTCGACCAGTCCTTCATCGACACAGCAAAAATCTATGTAGAAGTAGCCAAGAGCTTTGGGGACCGGAGCCTTGTGAGCCAGAGTGAAAAGCGTGCGAACCAAAAGCGTCGACTGGAAGAGCTGGACCCGAAGAGATCCACTGAAAGCAAAAAGCAGAGAACGCAGGAAAAAACTTCCAGGTCTAAAGAAAGTAACGAGCCTTCGAACCCCAGACTCAAAGAGTACTTAGATGTTATGGGCAATCGACAAAATGCCAAAAGTTGGGCTAATGATGATGAACTCGGGGTCTCACAACAGAATGATGTTGATGCGGCTCCTGCCCCAGCTCCATTGTCCTTAAAAAAAGAGAGCGATGATGAGTACGACGATGGTGCAAATAAAGCAGACAACAAAATCGAAAAGGGCAATGGAGATGAAGAAGAGGAAGAGATGATGATGTCATTTAGTGGTGGGGATCAAGAGGACAACGATAATAATGCATATGCTCACTCCAATGTATCGGATATGGAATGGCTCCAGATGCGAAGAACACGAATGATCGACGGTGAAAAAGTCGAAAATGATGTGAAGCAGCCAGGCCTTGAAAAAGTGGACTCTCAGAAGCAAGAACAGGAACAAGAACAAGAACAAGAACAAGAGCGGGAAGCTTCACCAGAACAAGAGGCCGTGCCCACAGAACATGACAGACATGCCGAAGAAATCACTCAGTCAAAGCGACTCTTTCTACGAAATTTGCATTACTCTTCCTCTGAAAAAGATCTCAGGGCCTTATTCCAGGAACATGGGGCTGTCGAAGAAGCCCACATCCCCGTAGACCCAAAGACCAATAAGAGCAAGGGTTTTGCATACGTCATGTTCAAAAACGGAGAAGATGCTGCTAGGGCATTCGAATCACTGGATGGCACAACATTCCAAGGTCGATTGCTGCATATTCTTCCTGGAAAACCGAAACGTGAGCACAAACTGGACGAGTTTGACTTAAAGAATCTACCACTTAAGAAACAAAATGAGCTGAAGCGGAAGGCCAGTGCGGCTAAACAACAGTTTAGCTGGAACTCACTCTATATGAACACAGATGCAGTGATGGGCTCTGTGGCAAATAAGTTGGGTGTTACTAAAGCTCAGCTGCTCAATCCAGAAAACACAGACGCTGCTGTGCAACAGGCATTGGCGGAAACAAGTGTGCTGAATAGTGTGAAGGAGTACTTTGAGTCAAAGGGGGTTGATTTGACCTCTTTTAATAAGAAAGAGCGGAGTGATACAGTAATTCTGGTCAAGAATTTCCCTTATGATACCAAAGCAGAGGAAATTTCGGATCTTTTTGGACAGTATGGGGATGTAACTAAAGTTCTAATGCCTCCAGACGGTGGGATTGCGATTGTGGTTTTCCGAACGGTGCCACAGGGCCGAGCAGCTTTCACTAAACTTGCATTCAGACGATTCAGATCGTCAATTTTGTATCTTGAAAAGGGGCCTAAAGGGTTGTTCGAAGACGGGAGCGATCTGGCGGCTTCAACCGATGCTACAGAAGATGCTTCATCGCAGCAGCTGGAAGTCAAGGAAGTCAAAACTACATCCAAAGACCTGCTGGATGAAGACAAGCCTAACGAGGATGACGAAATTATTGATCAGACCTCTGTGTTCGTAAAGAACTTGAACTTCACCACCACTACCGAAGTCCTCACTAGGGCATTCCGAGGACTGACTGGGTTTGTTGTGGCCCAAGTTAAAATGAAGCAGGACAAGAAGGATAGTACCAAGAAGCTCAGTGAGGGATATGGGTTTGTCGAGTTCAAAAGTAAGAAATATGCTGAGGCTGCAATCAGCGCTATGGACGGACATGTTTTGGAGGGCCATAAGCTACAATGCAAGATCTCATCGCGAGGAAAGGACCAGGATGATAGTACCGGTGGTGTTAAGGTTCCCAAGAATAAGGGCCATACCAAGATCATTATTAAGAACATTCCGTTTGAGACTAACAAACAGGATATCAAGAAGCTATTTGGTACTTTTGGTCAATTGAGGTCTGTGCGGGTGCCAAAGAAGTTCAACAAGAGCTCACGAGGGTTTGCATTTGCTGAGTTTGTTACTGCGAAGGAAGCTGAGAATGCTATGAAGGCATTGCAGGGGACTCATTTGCTTGGACGACGACTGGTTATGGAGTATGCTGAGGCTGATGCGGCTGATGCTGAGGAGGAGATTGAGCGAATGGAAGCCAAGGTACGATCGCAGGTCAACAAGGAGGCTTATTCCTCAGCGATGGGGTTGTCTGGTAAGAAGGTTGATTTGGAGGAGGAAGAAGACGACGGGGGAGACGAGTTTATGTAGAGAGTTCAGTGGAGTGATTTTGAAGAAGTAGCCCTCATAGATGGAGAATGTTTTTGACGAAGAGGAAGTACTAATTAATAACAATTCCAAGAGTAGCTAGTGTGTTGTGTTCCTTGCCCCATTATCAGATAATTAATCACTTGGAGCCGGGGAGCCCAGTAGTCGATAGTAAAAACTGCCATCTCAATGTCTAATGAACATACCTACCTAAAAAGTCTCTCTCCCAAGCGGTCGGACATCATTCCTACCACCATCACCACACTAACATGATTGGAGGCATATCTGAACGGTTCTTCGTATCGAATCTACGATATTCGACCAAAATCCAGAGCAATTTCTTTGTTCGAAATGCATTTATTCGGATCAGAAGCCAGTTGCAATACACGAAGCAGTCAGTGCAGCCGAGTGCAGTGCTGAAAAGCTCATTTTGGCCGACCGCAGTCAAATTTGCCACACATAGACAACTAGGCAGAACCACTACCGGCGGAGGAGGGGGAAACAACTGGAAATCTAAGTTCAAGTGGAATTGGTTTCTATACAAAACACCTTTGCTGTTCTCCGCAGGCGTCATAGCGTTCAACGCAGTTGCGTGGCAATATTTCTACCAAATCCCGGGCATAGATCAGATCCGTCGCCGACCAGAGCTTGCTGTGTACGCAGTTATGGGGCTGAATGGGCTTGTGTTTTTGGCATGGAGAGGCAGAGGTGCGGTTCTGAAATATGTGACTCGATATGGGTTGCTCCACAAAGATTCCAATTTCAATAAATGGGGCATGCTGGGGAGTGCGTTCAGCCACCAGTCAGTGGTTCATTTAGGTGTGAATATGTTTGTCTTGTATCAATTCGGGGTTCCTGTCGCTCAATCAATTGGAGCTGCAAAGTTCACCGAGATCTATTTGGATGGTGCGGTTATTGGATCACTGTTCTCCATCATGTCGCCGCTGATCACCGGCACAAGGCTGCTGGCTCCTAGTTTGGGTGCTTCTGGTGCGGTATTCACAATGTTTGGTCTTTTGACGTTCCTGATGCCCAAGCTCCAAGTAGCTCTGTTTTTCATTCCTATCCCAATGCCGGCATCTGCGGTGTTTTTGGGCTCTATGGCAGTCAATGCTGCAGGAATGTTTATGCGATGGGGTGCGGTTGATTATGCGGGCCATTTGGGTGGGTCCATGGTTGCAGTAGCATGGGGGAAGTATTACCAGACCTTGATGGAGCGTAGACGAAGACGTTCCAGTGTGTTTTGATATGGTTGATTTGGGGGGATTGTGTTTTAGTGGAGCTTGTAAATATATATTCTAGTGTAAATTCGTTTCAGACAATACAATATGCTATGTCATCTATTCTTTTTTAATAGTAGAAGCTACATAATTTAGTATATTTGTCTAACAATATATGCTTCTATAAGTTCGTATACTCGTTTGGTAATACAATCTATAGAGTCTAATCATGATCTAGCATATTCATTTACAAATATGAATATGTTGACTTAAATTCTGACTGCTAGAGCCAGAATTCATGCCATTCACGAGGCTAAGAGCCTAACTTACTCGCTTCTATATAGCAATATTAGAGTGATTTGGTTCTTCGTGCCCTACTGGGCTCTGGAAGTCACGTGAACTTGAAACACGTGATGAGAATCATATTCCAATTCTTTTGATCCAACGTATTCCATCTTCTAATTGAAGATATATCCCACACTAACGCATACCAACTCCAATTGCACATAAACCAACTTCTCGATTTCAGGTCCCTACTCTCTTCGCAGCCCCTCGTGAAGAACATAAAACTCCCCGTTCTTCTCCTGAGCAAGATCAGTTGGCTTCCAACTGGCAGTGCCTGCCTTCTCAGACTGCTCAAGGGCCTTCTCCAATGAGAACTCTTGCACTGGTCCACCAATTCGAACCAATGGGTCTACACCGTCGGTATCAACTCCTGCGACATGCTCCACAAAGGTTAGCTGATTTTTGAGCTCCTTCAGCAGCATATCTCGTCGCTCAGGGTCGTTTTTAGTCGACTCTAATGCGCTTTGCTTTAGCAGCTTTTCCAATGTGTCTTCATTTGGCACCTGCAGTCCTTCACTGGCTGGTTCTTTCGCAAACAGACTGGAGACAGACCATGATGGTTTACTGAGCACCTCGCTGATTTCGGCTAGTGATGCAAGACGTCTAGTAGCAGTTGCAACTGTCATTTCTATCTTCTAGTAAATATCTTTATTAACTCTGTAAATGCAAATGAGAAAAAAAAAAAAACAACAAATAAATAAAGAAAGTCTCTACGTGGTGAGTTCGCAGAATATGCCAAATTGGATCATGATAAGCCAAAATTTTTCTATCACTGACCGTGAAGGGTTAGTGACGCCGCGCCGAGAGCCGGCTCTGTCCGATTTGCCTTTCGCGATGCCGCAGAGAACTTTCTACTGCGCGGACATTGTGGTCCGGCAGTAAATTTGGGTACGGTTGTGTTGCCGGGGCTACCGCTAAAGAGCCCCTTATGCCTTATGCCTCTTACCAGCCACGCACGTGCTGGGCTATCGCAGTCTTTATTTGTTGAATTTGGATCAGGTTTTTCTTTGATTCTAGTGGGTATTGGTTGGGCTTGTTGGTATTGGGCGATCTTTCTTTCTATCTATTATTTTAGGCTTTTTCTCATCATTACTTCTATCTTTTAATTTCTCTGTGGTGTTTGAACCTGCTTGAATTAAATATGTCTACTGCTGCTCTATTACAAGCTACTCCAGGTATGTATTTCTTTGCTTTGTTTCTTTATGTCTTTTTTGTCTAGTAAGGGTTTGCTAACATATGCATATAGGGAAACGAATTGCTCTGCCCACTCGTATCGAGCCAAAAGTGTTTTTTGCCAACGAGCGGACATTTCTATCGTGGCTCAATTTTACTGTAGTTCTTGGGGGCTTGGCTGTGGGATTGCTCAACTTTGGGGATCGAATCGGCCGGATTTGTGCTGGATTGTTCACACTTGTGGCTATGAGCACAATGGCATACGCTCTGGTGACATACCATTGGAGGGCTGCTGCTATTAGGCGTCGTGGATCTGGGCCTTATGATGATCGATTTGGTCCTACAATGCTCTGCTTTTTTCTGTTAGCGGCGGTGGTTGTAAACTTTGTGCTTCGAATGAGAGGTGCCTGATAGGATGGATCTATGAAGTCACAGAATGGGAGGTCCTCGGGGCCTCTTGGAGTAGTATCAAAGGTTTCTGGAGTAATATGAAAAGGGATAATGGCAATAAAGAGAAACATAAGTCAGCAGTTGATAAATTGAGGTTTTAACAAGTATGACAGACCAGCATCAAAAATGGTTATACTTGAACGAAGAATAGTAGGGTAATTCCAGGACTGATTTTGCCTCCATACAATATAATTGACTAGCATAGCATAATTTCCACTTATAATACTACAGCATTTTTTTAAAAAAAAATCTATTTCAGGCATTATTGAGTCTCTATTCTAGTGATATGGCACGTTTGGCCCTGAATGGTACGGTATTATGGTATAGTAGTACTATGGCCCAATAGAGAGATATATTATGCTTCTTTAATACTATACAATGCAGCGGAACTATATAACGAATCAACATTACGATAAAATTACTGGAGTACGATTTGTTCACAAGTGCTTGATTTTGATGCTGATGCTCCAACGGTGAGGCGCAAATGCGCCCGCGCTCGTGAGGCTCAAACTCGAAATTTTTTTTTTTTTTTTCATAAATTTTTTTTTCATTTATCGATCCCATCCACTTACTCTCACCACCAGTACCAACAAATATCACATAGAATATGGCTAAAATAAAGAAAAAGCATACTTCAGGTGCTGCCAAAAACTTCATCACAAGAACACAAGCAGTTAAAAAACTGCAAGTGTCTCTTGCTGATTTCCGAAGACTATGTATCTTCAAGGGTATCTACCCTAGAGAACCTAGAAACAAAAAAAAGGCCAACAAGGGATCAACTGCTCCAACTACTTTCTACTACACTAAAGATATCCAATATTTGATGCATGAGCCTGTATTACAAAAGTTCCGAGACCACAAGGCATTTGCCAAAAAGCTCAACAAGGCTCTAGGTAAAGGTGAAGTCGGTCAGGCCAAAAGATTGGACGAGAACCGACCAAAATACAAATTGGACCATATTGTCAAGGAAAGATACCCTACTTTCCTGGATGCAGTACGGGATTTGGATGATCCTCTGTCAATGCTTTTCCTCTTTGCTGCTATGCCTGCTACCGACAAGATCTCTCACCGGATCACCTCTGAGGCTGAAAAGCTGTGCAATCAATGGATGGCCTATGTAGCCAGAGAGAGATTGCTTCAAAAAGTTTTTGTTTCAATTAAAGGTGTCTATTATCAAGCATTAGTCAAGGGACAGCCTGTGTTATGGCTAGTGCCTTTCAAGTTCCCTCAAAATGTACCATCCGATGTTGATTTCAAGATCATGTGCACATTCTTGGAATTCTATACCACATTGTTGCAATTCGTTCTATACAAGCTCTATATCGATTCCGATCTAGTCTACCCACCTAGAATCTCTGCCGAAAAGGTTAAGGGTGTTGGCGGTATCACTTCGTATGTTTTGGAATCACAGAAAGATAGGGCCGCAGAGGAACAGGAACAAGAACTCGCAGTCAACAAGGATGCCCCAATGTCAACTGCACAGTTGAAGCTTGACAAGGCTCTGAAGGCTGATAAGAAGCATGCTAAACAAGAGGACGAGTCTGCTGATCAAGAGAATGGTGGTGAACAAGAAGAAGATGGTGAGCTCGACGAGTTCACTGCCATTCCTGCTACTGAGACAGCTGCATCTGATGTGCTAGCCCAACCCAAGAAATCTGATAATGAATTGGGCAACTTGTTTGCCAAATTCACTTTTTTCATTGGTCGAGAGGTTCCATTGGACATTATAGAATTCTTGATCACTGCTTTTGGGGGACGAGCCATCTCTGAAGCTGCTATGGATGAGCTGATTGATAATGAAGACGAAAATGCATCTAACGACGCTGCGGCTGCTGCCGCAAAGGTTGATCTCAGTGGGGTCACCCATCAGATCTGTGATCGGCCCTCTATCTCTCACAAGGTACCAGGACGAACATACATCCAGCCACAATGGATATTTGACTGTATTAACAAGGGCGAATTTTTGCCGGTCGCTGATTATGCCCCAGGAGAGACTTTACCACCACATTTGAGTCCATGGGGCGACGCTGCTGGATATGATCCAGAGGCTGCTGCTAAACAAGATGGCGAAGAGTCTGAGTCTGAGTCTGATTCTGATTATGAAGAAGAGACTGTTGAGGGTGGACCAGATGAGGAAGAAGAAGACGAAGAAGATGATGCTAAGGAGGTTCTCGAACGTCAGAAAGAATTAGAGCAGGAAGCTGCTGGTGTCTCTTATTCCAAGAAGCAAGAGCAGCAAGACAAGAAGTCCAAGAAGCGTTCTCTCAAGAGCAAGGAGGATGAGGATAAGGAGCTGCGAAAAATCATGATGTCCAACAAGCAGAAGAAGCTGTACAACAAGATGCAATACGGTATCAAGAAGAATGAGGATCGGGACGAGACACTACGGAAGAAGAGAAGAAAGCTTGACAAGTTGAAAGAGCAAGCAGACAAGTAGGGTTGATGTGGTGCACTTATTACGAGAAAGACTATGTGGAATGCTCAGGGAATGATAGTGGCATCCACTTTCTAGTGCAGGAGCAAAAGCAGAGTAGAATTCTAGTGCAGGAGCAAACAGTAAGAATATAATACGTATAATAATATACAAGGAGTTAATAAATAGTTTTGTAAATATCCTTCCACCCAAGTTTTGTAGATATCCTTCCACTCACACTACTATGATACCACCCAAAATACACAACCCAGAGAAGAAAAGCCCAATCAGCGCCGTACCCTTGTGTCTAAACTATTCTTATCAGGCATAGTAAGCTCAAAGAGCCCCGCCAGATCGCTCTGAAGTTTCTCTAACTGCTGTGTAGCCGAAGACATGCCATCCATATCAGTCAACAGCTGCACATCAAAATGTGCCTTCACCGACCATCTGCCAGAGTCATCCAATAGCTTCTCCTCTTTAGTTTCTGGGTCCACTACACATATCCGGAACAGATTCATTACAATTGACCCAAACACAAACTTGTAGCCCTTTACCCAGTACTCATAGCTGAACTTGTAGCCCAGATTAGCCATGAACTGCAGAGGATCTCCCTCCGTAATTTTGCAATTGAGCAGCGACTGAGAAGTAACTCGCCGCTTCCCAGCCTCCGGCACTTCAGATATCTTGAGAGACCACACCCGATCTTTAAGAATCGCATGATTCGATTCATCCTTGAATGATATCATTTTACTTCCAGACGGATCCAGGCGTTCAATTGCACCATCAGCCACTTTTGGAGATGTCTCTATCTGTTTCTCCTCGTCATTGGTCATGGTGATCCTATACTGCTCGATCTGGTTCACTTCTCCGGCCTTGAGCACTGGGGTGAAAGGATTTTTGGGCTCCCAAACCAGGCAGTGCTGTGATACAGTCCATGGATGCATTCCCGAGAGGGCTGCTAATGTGTGGAGCGTGATCTTCAGCTCTGAATCTTGGAAATATGCGTGGAGCGAGAGCTGCTGATGCATTTATGACCTGATTTTTTGATATTGTTAGAGAAAGAATGTATTTTGAGGGAGAGAAAAAATAGTTGTGAATCCGCCTCCGATGGTATAACACGATTAATACGAAAGTAGAGCCAAGAACGCTAATGCCGCACGCACTTTTTTTTTATTCCTTTTTTTTTCACAGAAAATATTTGGGGTTTATATAAATAAGGCCATTCAAACCATTCTCCTCTGAGAGATTAATAATAAGAGCGCTCGACTGGTTTGGATAATAAGCTCGGATTCCGGACAAATCGCTAATAAAGGATTGGACACTTCTGAATTATCAATAACCACCCTTAAGAGCAGAACTAATGGAAATGTCAAAACTTAACCCAAAAACCACTACCAAAGAGTTCCTGGGGACCCCAGGAGCTCTAGCAATCTCTATAGTCCTTCCCATTGTATGCAATCTGGCCTACTTCTTATGTAATGAACGGGGCTGCCCACCATCTTGGGATGCTAGTGCCATTGTAGAAGAAATCAAAGCCACCAAGCTGATCAGCTTGGAGTCTATCGGTGTGTACTCTGCATGGATGGCTGCCCTAATTGTACTCGATGTGATTATCCCAGGCTCAAAAGTCAAAGGTACAGTGCTTCGGGATGGGTCAAGACTCGACTACAAGTTCAACGGCACTGCTATCGTATGTATTCTTTCGGCGATGTTGAGTCAACGGTTGGTTGACACAAAAGGAGTCATGCCAGAACTGGCCTTTGTGTACGATCATATTCTCGAGTTGACAAATACTGCCATTCTATTTGCATTTGTCATTGCATGCTATGTCTACATTGCATCTTTCCTCCATAGCAAAGAGCCTATTCTTGCCGAAGGTGGAAATTCGGGCAGTGTGATCTTCGACTGGTTCATTGGTCGGGAATTGAATCCTAGAATTGGCAAATTCGATATCAAGTTATTTTGTGAGATGCGACCGGGGCTTTTGCTTTGGTTTGTTATCAACCTGTCTATGGTTCACCACCAGGTCTGGAAGTTTGGATACATCAGCGATTCAATGTCACTAGTGCTTCTGTTCCAAGTATACTATGTGATTGAGGGCACTTTCTACGAATCTGGGCTGGTTTCTATGATTGATACCACCACTGACGGATTTGGATTCATGTTGGCATTTGGCGACTTGGCCCTGGTGCCATTTACCTATACTATCCAGACTCGATATTTGGCGGACCACCCAGTGCATCTCGGGTGGGTCAACTTTTTGCTGATCATTGCGGTGTATCTAGCTGGACTAGCTATTTTCCGACTGTCCAATAACCAAAAGGCTGCTTTCAAGGCTGGGTCTCCTACGACCGCTCATTTGAAGTACATTGAGTCGCCTACCGGATCCAAGCTGATCACTTCTGGGTGGTGGGGCATGTCTCGACACATCAACTATTTTGGCGATTGGCTGTTGTCCTGGGCCTATTGCCTGCCATGTGGCTTTGCCTCAGTTATTCCATACTACTTTATTGTGTATTTTGCGGTTTTGCTGGTGCACCGAGAGAGACGGGACGAGGCCAAGTGTGCGGCCAAGTATGGGGAGACTTGGGTCAAGTATAAGAAGGTGGTGCCATGGCGGATCATTCCTGGGATCTACTAGCTTCTGGGTGTCTAGTGTAGTTTATGATTGGGCGAGTCTTCTGGCCACTAATTTTATATAGTCTGTAAATGTCTTGAATGAGCCTGAGGCAGCGTTCGAACTAATTGTCAATGAATGAATAAGCCTTTGTCGGTTATGAAGTGAGATTTGAAATGTTAATCCACGAATGATTTACTGTGTTCAGTTTATTAAGGTCCAACCTATATTTGGCTCATACCACAGTATGCAACTGCAATTTTAGCCCAGGATCGTCTGCTAGTCACTTCTTTATTAAACCAGTGCAACTTGTTTTATATATTAATTATCTACATATGAAAGAAATAAATAGCATCAGTGAAGAATTTTCTCGTTGCCCCAGCCCCGGTCCTACTTGTTCTTCTTCTCTGCCTCCTCTACTTGGCCCGAATCCTCAGTAAATGCTACAATCACATATCCAATTAGCACTACGTTTGCAAACAAAGCAGCTGTAGCACCAGACCAGAGAGAACTAGCTCCGAAAGTGTTCTGAGCGACAAAAAATGCCGTCACAGGGGCAATAATCATGGCAGCTGTGAAAAACATGAGCTTCCGAATAACAGACCTAGATATTTCGGGTTAGTTTATACCCAGATAATTCTCTTTCTACATACAGTGGCACATCTGCTCGGGTAGTACTAGGAGTTGAATTACTGCTCATTTTTGTTATATATCGAGCTTTTCTGAATAGTGAAGTGTTGTAAGGTGGTAGTTAGCGGGCTTCGGGGGTCGCGAAGACGCGAATATGTCCGCGTTTTTTTTAATTACTGTTTATTCTCTCACTATTCCAGAACCAAACATTGAACATATCGACATTTTATCATTTACCCATTCGTATTAACTTATTACTACTGTGCGTAACTGGGGTTAGTCTATTGGGCACCTATTATCTTACGAATTTATCTACTACTGAAGCACTAATTCACTACCGGAGAAAGAATTACTTTACTGCCGGCCAACCAATCTATTAGATATCGCATATATATAACAATTCTGTGGTCAACCCTAATCAAGAATGCCGAAAGCTCCAAAAAACAAACCATCTACAAAAGATCGTAGAACTGGCCATATCTCACGTTCTAGCACCAACTCGGAAAACACTAGCACCAGTAACCGAGACATGATGCGGCCCATAACAGCCCAAATATCAGCCTCAAAGGTGAAAGCAACATGGCCAACAATCTCAGAATCGGGCCAAGCTGATATAGTCCAACTGCTTCGCGACGTTTCGTTACCAGTAATGCATGCAATCCGAGGAGAGAAAAAGCGAGTCGAGTTCCAGGGGATGCTAGGCAAAATGATCACAAAAGCTCAGAAGAAAATATCTAAAGTACCAGTACCTCCTAGTACGAGAGAGACGCACTACAAATATGATAGACTTGTGGCCCAGAGAGATCAACTGGAGGCTGCCTTGCTACCACTTCTAGAGCAAATTCCTCTTATAGAAGCAGAAATTGCAACAGAGGAAGCCAGACTCGAAGAGGATGCAGCTTATTTGGAGGAGTTGAAGAGGAATGCCAAGCAGCAGAAGACTGTGACACTGTCTTCTGCGTCTCAAAAGACCGCTGAGCGGCTTATTGAGAAGCATAAATCTACCTTGCATGATTCGGCAGAGGAGATCAACTATAAGCCTAACAATTTTAGTTCTGGTGGCTCCTCTAATAGGGATTTGGAGTCCCACGTGAATAAGATGTTGGAGAATACTCAGCACATTAGACAGCTGCTGGACAGCTGTGAGTTGCTTACAGAGAAAGTTGGAGCTAGTAGTGCGGCTAGGTGTGAGTAATTTGGGCGATTGAAGTGCCTCAAGTAGGATAAATAGTATTACCACTAACCAGTTTTAGTGGTATTTAACGACATCGAGAGTAATTGGATCGGTTTATTTAGACGCAATTGAGACTCGCATGGCCAGTGCGTGGGCATTATTATTCGCAGGATACTTTAAGATCCACAGTTTGGACAGTACTGTGAATAATCCTTAACTACTAATACATTAAAGTACTATAACTAGCAATACTACTTATAATATATGATTTACTGCTGGTACTATAGTTAGTTGACTGCGGGGCGTAAATTTCAGTCCCACCTGGTTTGCCGCGCGGCTTGATGAGATAGCTCCCAAAATCGCCATTCTCCCTTTTTTTCCCCTCAAAAATTTCCACAAACACCTGATTTGTGTTCTTTTTTGTCACATACCATTAGTCGACATCGGTGCTTTTCAGAATAAGTATCAAAAAAAGCGTATACTAGGAAGAGACTTAACTAGTGGAGGTTTCTGATTACAGATTTAATTGATTTGTGTGGAGAGACTTATAAGCATTCGATCTCACTGTTTTAGAATCGGCTTCTGGAAGAGGAACATTGACAGAGTACCAGTGATTCCTAGAAAGAAAAAAACATTGACTGTGGTCGCAGCTGTGTAATTGATCAATTCTTATTAGAGAATTTTAGAAAATTCCTTTGCTTATTTGTACAAACTGCATTGTGAACCTCGTGGCTGTTGAATATCGAACGCTTAGTTCCAGATCGCGTCAATACCTAATTTTAAGGCAGAATACTTTGGCCCCAGCCGTAAACTGCAATTCGAACTTCTATAGAGAATCGATTTGAAGAGCTCAGTAAGGACCTAAATCCACAGAAAAACTCTCGGAAATTCTCATAAAATAGTCCAAGAAGAAAAAAAAATCCAAAAAAGAATAAAAACACTAAATAAAAGGCTCAGACCAAGAAAAAAAACCGCCAATATGAGCAATAAAAATCGTCAATCACCAAACAGGTCAAATAGACGAGTCGAAAACAAAAAAACTAGCGGCACCTCCAGCACTAACACTAACAATAATGGTGGCAGTGGTCCAAAGCAAAATGCTTGGAGCAAGGGTGCTCCTCACGTAACCACTGGTGGAAGTGGATCTACCTCTCCATCTCTCAACAGTGGCACCGCATCACCTTCAAACAATGAAGACTCTGCAAAATTACACATGCATGATAGATTCGGGTTTCTATTGACAAAAGGGTTGGGTTGCTATGCAGTGGCTACCGTGACTACTGGTGCGAAATTTAGAGGCATTTTCAGCGGAGCCAATGCTGAAAACGATCTTGGCGTAGTTCTCAAATATGCCACCCAGATCGAGAGCGCTCCTGGCGAAGACGACCAAGACAAAAAGCCTAATACCCAAGACTGCCTGGTAATCGCCTCCAAAGATTTGGCTGAACTAGAAATCGAGAAGGTAAATTTAGCTCCAGAAGAGCCAGACCTCTCCTCCTCCTCCGCCTCCTCCAACAGTAGACGAGAAAGCTCCAAAAATGGGTTTCGAACTGACACTGACATTTCAGGTGTCAACGCGAGTTCTTTTGAACGAGAACTACAACCATGGAACCCTGAGGACCACGAAGTCGAACTGGGTGCTTTGGAAGATGCCAGTGGTGGTAGCCAGTCCTGGGATCAATTTGCAGTAAATAAAGAAAAATTCGGGGTTCATTCCACGTACGATGAGCACTACTACACAACTGCAATTAACAAAAACCTACCAAATTATCAAGAAATTGAAAAGAAAGCTGAAAAACTAGCCCAGGAAATCAGCAGTGAAAGTTACGGGGGTAACATCCACTTGGCAGAGGAACGAGGAATTGTAGTTGACGATAGTGGTCTAGATGAAGAGGACAAGTATTCTGGTGTTGATCGAAAAGGTGGTGCTTCATCCTCTACGACTGCTAGCAGTAACAACAATGCAGCAAACCCAAATAAATACACCCCACCACAGTTCCGTGCTCCAAGCGGTAAGAAGCAACAAGGTGTTCCTTATGATCCTGCCATCATCTCAAGCTCTCTGGCCACCCCTGATGGCCGGCTGAGCAACAGGACTCCTCCTTCGCAAGAAACCAAATCAGCTGCCGACAATACTACAAAGCAGGGTATCGAAAAGGAGCTTGCAGGCAACTTTAGACAGTTTGTTAACGTCGAGAAGGAGCGACTCAATCAAAAGAAACACTACCTTCAGAAGAAGGAAATGACTGAGCAATTGGACAAGCTGAAAAAGTTTTCTGAGGGTTATAAAATCAACGCTCCAGTTCCTGCTGATCTGATTCCAATTCTTTCAAAAGACCGAGGCAAGCAAGAACAAATCAAGCAACGAGCTGCAGCAAGTGCTACAGCATCACCATCTAGCAGTACTGCCACTCCTGTGACTACTGCGGCAAAGCAATCTTTGGCCCCTCAGTCCTCCTCACCTGCATCTAAACCTTCTCAAAAGACTGGTGGCACTGGAACCACTAGTGCTGCAAGCACCAGCTCACCAAAGAAGTTCAACTTCAACGCAGCTGAATTCAAACCAAACCCATCAGCCCATTCCTTTACACCACATATACCTGCTTCGGCAATGGCTCCTCAAAGCCAACCACCGCCACCACAAGGATCATCTGCATCTCCTAGACAAGCTTCTTCCTCAAACTCTCCGGTACAGCCCCAATCACCTTATACAAAACCATCCCCAAGAACTCCAACGGTACAAATGTTCTTTGGAAACAGCAAAACACCCGGTTCTGCAAAGGCCACCAAAGGAAAATTCAATCCGTTCTTGCGAGCCAAAGCTGAGCATGAGCAGGCATCTCGAAAGCACAAAGAGGATCCAGAGTCAAATCCTGCACCTCCAATCTATGTTATTGAACGAGCTTACGTACAAGGACCTACTTGGCCAGCAGGCCCAAGTGATAAGAGCTATATGGCAGCTTTCTCAACCTACGAGAATACTCCAAGACAATATGCATCCCCACGGGCTGGTGGAGCAGGTATGATGTTCCCAGCCGGCATGCCAATGATGCAACCTCCTATTCCTGACGATCCAAATATGAGAATGATGGGATCTCCACCTCCTCCAATGCCAGCACAAATGATTCCGGCTGGGTTTGTTCCAGCTATGGGATATCCACAACAGCATTATCCAGGCTACTATGCCGGTGCGGGCAACAGTGGTGGAAATGGTAATAGGCCAGGTGGTGGCACCACTAGCAATATTCCAAGCCCGGGCCCACAATTCATGTCTCCACAAGTGATGAATCAGTTTCCTGTGATGCAATATGGCCAACCTGGAGCATATGGTAGTTCTGGAGGCAACATGAGAGCCGCACAGGCCGCAATGGCTCCACCTCCAATGTACTATCAGGGCCAACATGCATCACCTCCTCCACCACCACCGCCACCACCTCCTGGCGCTGCTCAAGTGCCACAACAACCGCAGTATAATGGCGGAAGTGGCAGTGGTAGTGGTAGTAGTCGGCCACCTTCGAACTAGCCCCCTAGCTTGTTAAGTTATTGAATGGTTTGTGTAGCTTATAGTAATCTTATAACCTGTTCGAGCCTCTCATTTTGGATATGTCTGTGCTTTCGTACATCATATCGCTCGCATTGTCTCATTTGCATTTCAACCTCATGTCAAACCGGATAAATTTGACGTTTACGCGTTTTAATGTTTCGGAAACCAGTGAGAGAAAAACAATTAGAAAAGTTTTGCATCGGGCCATAATGCCGATCTTTCCCTCATTAGGCCGATGGCATCTTGCGTCGGATTTTTACGACGGTGTCCTAGGAAGAATTTCTACGTTCCATTCACTGAAGATATTGTTGAGTTCAATGGACTCTTTCAAGAAATAAATGATATAGACTGGTTATACGAGATCGATCAATTGCTATAGTAGTTGGCACTCAGGTTTGTCCAGATGAGGAGAAATCGATTCTGAAATAAACTTTGATATTACATACAAATGTCTCGGGTGTGCAGCTCAACAAAAAAATTCTCACCAATACAGCAGATAAAACTGCCTAAACTGGCTCTCAACTCTTCTGTATACAGCCAATTGAATTTCCCCAACAGATTTCACTCTGTTTTGAATCATGAAAAAGAAGCATTGTGGAGTTCTGTGTCCTCTGCAACAGCCGCACTATTGAAGAAGTAAAAAAAATTTTGTCTGTTGATCGATCGTAGGTAGTATATATAAACACACCATCTTGTTCCCCGTAGTCTAAATTATCTTGTTCTTTATATCTTTTGGCTTTCCTTTTTCTCTTTCTAGCCTTCCTTTAATGTCTCTGTCTCTTCTTGGGCTAATCACACCTCACGGTGCCGCAGTAGGCACCGGGTTGGTCAAAATTGTAGATCAAATGAAGGATCAACTATCTGGAGTCACTTCAGGTCCAATTGTTGATTCAGTACTATCAGAATTACCAGCTCTTTTCGGAGATTATCCCTCACAAAACGATGTTGCGCCCTCGGCCGTATTTGTAGCAGTATTTTCGCTCATGTGTATCGGTCATTTCTACATCTTTGCTCGAAACTGGACCCGAGGCCAAAAGTTCTATTGGTCCTTTGGCCTAGGTACTTATTGTTTTTTCAGAGTTTTGGGTTTCGGGTTGCGAATCAACTGGGCTCAAGATGTTTTGAGAGTGAATACTGGTATTGCTTCTACTGTTTTTTCACTAGTATCAGTGCTATATGTTAATATGATGAACATGCTCTTGGGACACAGGATTTTCACCTGGAGACATCCAGAAACTGGCGCCAGTTCATGGTTCAACTGTGTAATGGTAGTTGTCTACATGCTGGTTGTCGGAGTAATTGTCATGGCAATTCTCGGTCAGGCAATCCCATATATTTATTTCCTATCAGAGTCGCACTTCAATATGTGCAAGAAGGTTGCCAGAGCTGCTGCTGTACTAGAACTTTTCTATGCCTTAGCAGGTATTCTGTTAATCATTGCAGCGTTTGTGATTCCTCCAGGTGCAATTGATCACAGATTTATGCGGTTCAGCGGGAAAGACAAGAAAGAAAGCCTCCCTCCAACCGTTCAACCTACCTGGATTGAATCAACTAGCCTGTTTTACTTTCCAGAAAAAGGCTCTCAGAGGGAGGTTTTCAAAAAGCAAGAGCTCTCTAAGGCCATTCGAGTGATTCCTTCGCAAACCCCACCAGCCTCGGGACTAGCAGAATTGCAGCACGAGCCACATCGTTCTGGTCCAAGAATTCAGATTTCGATAATGCTTGTGGTGATAACCTCGCTAATTCTGACTATCAACTGCTGTTTCCGACTAGCATCTACTTTTATCGACAGAAAACGAGGCGATTATCAAGATGCTCCATTTTCTCACTGGGTGTTTAGAAACTATATTTTCTATATCTTTTACGGTGCTCTTGAGGCAATTGTCAACGTGATGTATCTTGGATTCCGAGTTGACTTGCGGTTTTATATTTCTGATGCCCCAAAAAAGGTGGCTAAAGGTGAACGAACTGCGTTGGAGTTTGAAGACGAGCAAAATCAGGTGGTAGATGAGTCTGAGAAAGACAATGAGTCTGCGTAACTCGGCTTCCGATTGATCTTTTTTGATAATTAGTGCTTGTGATATTCAAGTTCTTATATATGTACAAATTCTATATCCAATATTTTTAATCAATCTAATTCTGTTTCAAAAAAAAAAAAAAAAAAAAAAAAAAAAAAAAAAAAAAAAAAAAAAAAATTGAATAAATAGTTAGTCCAACCTCAGAATGTACGTTCAAGCCTTCCCGTTTTTCTTCCCTCGATTTACGAGCTTGAAGTGTAGACGCATTACAACCGGCAGAAGAAGCATCTCCACAGCATTCCAAGCTATCAGTACCCCAATATTTCTTCCCAAATGCCTTCGAGTGGTGCCAACTACGAATATTCGCATAGCTGATAAGGCATTATAAACTGGGAGCCCATATCCATACTTATAAAATCCAGGACAAAGTTCAATAGCAGAGAAAGCAGGACTGATGTTACAAAGACCCCAAAACATAAATACCAGCATCATGTAAGGTGGATGAATTGGGTTGATTAGCATGGCAGCCAGTTCTAAGAAGTTTCCCAACGCAGAAATAGCAATGAAAGACGTCATCCAGTAGCTTACAAAATGCCCCGCAGATCCAAACTTCACCTGAAATGCCAAAGATACCAAGGATACTGACAACGAGGCTGCGAAATATGTTGTGTATGCAATGAAGATTCTGATAAACACCAGTGTTTTAAAAGACAGTTTAGTTGCTAAGCGCTGATTCAATGCAGCAAAAAAGTTAAACTGATAAATGGAAAGCATGACCAAAAAGATGAGTCCCACTTGCAAAGGTGCAACAAGTATGGCCGCTTTATAAGTCGATAAATCTATATGTAGCGGCTGAAGTGGATTTGTCAACACGTTTGGCGCTTTGGAAACTAGATTCTCGAATTCTCTGTCACCCAGTTGCTCCAGAAGTGGTTTGTAAACTGTTTCTGGAGCTAATTCTTTCAATGTATGCTGTAATCTGTTCAGCTCGGGCAGAATATAATTGAATGTTGTTAAATCACGTTCGCTTTCGTAGATTATCACGGCTGGTCCCGTACTGTTTAACTGGTAATCTGCAGATTTCATAGCTGAATAGAGATTTTTGGTAGCATCACTTGGTACTATCACAGCAACCCATGCATCTTCTTCCTTAATTTGACTCTTAATCTGCTCTATTGAGAACTCTTGATTGTTACTACTACTATTGAATACTTGCCATGTTAGAGAGTTTTCTGGTAACGACTTGATAAGCGCCTCACCAACAACTCCGCGAGAAAGTGTCGTAATGTTGGCAGGTTCATCGTAGTTATATATATAAGCATTGAGGTTACCAAGTCTTTGTTCTCTTTGGAAATAAGACCCCCAGTACAGACTGAAACAACCAATGATAGCCACAGTAAGGACTAGAATTGAGCGACTAGTGTACTGGAAGAAGAATCGACGTTCTTCCTTGGCTGAGCTATCAAAGAAGCTTTTTTTTTTGTTTTGTACTTTTTGAGATTCTACCATGTAGTTTTCGCTGAGGAATGGGACCTAATTCTATAGTAATGTATCTATTGAAAAAATATCAATGATAAAAGTGTTTATTTGCAGCCGCTAGACTCAATTGACAGTTCGAAAGCTAAGAAAGAGCAGAAGCCAATCGCAGTACATATACGTATACGTATATATGTAGGCATGTACATATATCTTTATATATATGATTATTACTATATTATTACTATATGGAAATGCAAGCCGACCGGAATTACAAAGTGCATGAGCAATATCTTTGACAAGTGCGAATAAAGCACTTCCTACCCCATACTCTATATAATCCATCATCGGGGTTTGCCTAGCTGTGGCGTATTTGTCATAAACTACTACCGATATGACAAATGAATTCCCGATCGGTGATATTTTGTGGCTTGTGTGGCTCCGATGCCACCGACCGGTGGCACGGATCATAGTTGGAGCTTGCCGTTTACGGATAGATGTCTCAAAATACAGGATGAGCAAATTATCAGAAGTAGTGTATGAGGCTGCTGAATGCGTCGATATTGGTAATAGTGCGTGGGGGTAAATCAGTGCTTGTGTTCTAGGGGATTGCCACGTGATTGATTAGGTTAACTCTACATGTGATTAGTAACCTGAACAAGGTGATATTGCTATATGGGGCTGGTTAAACTTTTACCTGGACTCGATTAAAACGTTTTTGTATGGCCTTAGTGTGTCACAGAAAATTTTTCAATGGTATGGACGATGCATAGTGGTCCACTCGAGATTCGAAGGGCACCAAAAGAAGAGCCGCACGTATACCAATTTTAAGTCGTCGGCGCTGTCTCGTGAGGTAACGAGAGGAATACACAACCAGCCTATCTGATACTTTATTTGCAACCTGTTCTTTTTCGGTGTTTAAATTAGCACAGGATGGTTCCATGATCTCCTTTGATACACAACTTCAAGACTATTCATGGCTCGTAGATAGTCCTCGAATTTAGAGATTTCTTAGTATTCTTTTCGCATTTTTGCTTCTCACAGCTAATCATGACTGCCTCAGAGTTTATCTATTTTTATATGTGACTATTTTACCTTCAAACTGTATGCGTAGAGAGGTATCTATAACTATTGTATCGTAATACTTAGACGATCGTCTTCGACAAATTTTTCAGTGTATAAGGATGCGGGCCCTTTTCTTCCTCCCTTTCTTTTGTTACAAATGGTCTTTTCCAATCTCTAATGCTGTTTTCCAAGCGTTAATAGTCTTTTCAAATCCCTCAATAATGTATCTAAGCGCTGTATCAATAGGTCGATACCTCGAGATGCACCTCATCACCGCTTTCACCCCTAAAACCACTCATCGAATCGGCAATAGTTTAGTGGCTAGAATTTCCGCCTGTCAAGTTGGACCCGTATCAACAGCTCGCGGGGGACCGGGGTTCAATTCCCCGTTGCCGAGATTCTTTTTTGTCTAATAGGATTTTTTTTTTTTATGCAGTTCAGTAGTGGTTGCCATGTCGAAAAGACGAGTTTAGGTGCGGCTCAACGTGAAACTATGCCGATGCGTAGGATTGCGGTTGCGCGCGCAGCGCACGGCCAGCTCGGGAACGAACCAATAAGCAGAGCCGTATTTGCGTATTCAAATCTAGGAACTGGGATCTTCCGACATCTAGGTACAGATACTCCTTGCAATCCCTGTACCTGATCAGATTCTTTATTGGAGTAGTGCATGTGTGCCATACTACCGGTAGAAACTTTACTGAAAAAGACTATGTGGTTTTATATCCAGAAATTATTGTGAAAGAGACAATATGTTTATATATCTTGTGAATGCAAATTTTATTTAGAATGATATAGTTAGTTGATTATCTATAGAACTAGCCATTCTTGGTCAAGCTCTCATTAGCCCATTCTTCCTGGAACAAATGTGGAGAGAGAGAAATAAATGCGATTGTGGACGCTTCAATCTTACACGACTAATGCTTGCATTGGTCGCATGGTTTGAACCAACGATTTCAGCTCGTTCCTCTGGAACAATACCTGAACTGTAAGTCCACAGCTTGGGCACACTGCGATATCTGTTTCTCCATTGAGAAGATCGTCAATAGAGATTTCGAAGCGGTCACCACAAGGGCAAGGATGATGGAATACCTCAAGCTTTTTATCGTACACCATGTCTTCTAGGTCTACTTGGTCGTACCAGCTCATGATGGATTAAATAAAGGATGGTATGCAAAACTGGATAATAAATAATGTGGGTGAATTAAATAGAAGTTCTTGGTGGCTGAAAGAAGTCGAAATGTTTCCAAATAAACTAGAAGTTCGATTTTCTTGGTACTATTGTTTGTTGAATTCCCCCTTTCCCTTATTTTTTTTTTTTGGTTTTTTATATTTTTTTCCCTTCCTTCGTTGCAAAAGCACTGGATAAGAAGCTAAAAGCCTTTAATTTTACCCCTTGACAATTACTTCAGAATATAATCGATACTACTAAAGTATAGTTGGAAAAGAAAAAATTCGTATGGTCAATGTGTTTGGAAAGAAACAAGGAAGCATCTTAAAGGTGGAAAACCGTTGAGATTTATACCCCTACAGAATTAAAACGGCGGTGCCAAGGGCGAAAGGTTAAACGGTGTGAAGGCGGCGGGCGGAAAAGAGGAGAACGGAGTTTGAGGTTTGTTGCTTTTAAAGTAGGACATGCATAAGAGAGAGCCTTTATGCAGAATCAAATTTTTTTGGTCTCTGCAAACAAGCAGGAAACTGAATTTAGATCCTTGTCGGGTTGGTAATATAATAGTCTGATTATTAACTGTGAGTTAAAAAATTAATCGGAGCTGGAATGGAATTTAATGGCTAGTTTAATTGGACTCACTATATTTGAGAAAGTTATTTGCATTGCTGACTCTATATGGGTATCTAGATTTAGAGTGGTTTCGAAACGCGTATCCCATGATTCTCTTGTTTATGGGTCACGTTTTGCTATTTCGTAAACTTCTAGGTAAATCCCCGAAGTAGTATAGCTGGCTACGCACAATTCACCCATATATGGCTGTACTAAGAGTATTGCACGTACCTCCGCTTGCCTCCAATTGGACTCGAAACGTTCACTGTAAGATCTTGCATCTTTTAACGTGTGCGCATGCACGAAAAAACGTGCGTCCAGGTCCATAAAGTTACCAAATATATCGATTCTCAGTGCAGTGATGAGTTGTACGTTAGAGGGAGAGGCAATTAGGATCTCGGCATTGGGGATTTCTTTCGTTCATTTGGACAAGCATCCACTATGAAATAGGAGATAAGTACCTATTAGGGAAATAGGATAAAACAAGAAACTTGTTTTTGTTTTTGTCGTTGTATGGTATCCATACCAGTACATTAGCACGGAACTGGCCCGCGGCTTCGTACTCACTTTGGACAATCGTAGCATCTGCTCTCTCCTTCTATGCATTGTTATGCATGCTAGACCGACTACACCAAATCTTCTGAGAAGAGGTCAGCAGCTGTGTGAATGTATCTTCCTCTCCGCAGATAATCAAAACGTGGGAATTGGCGAAATTCTGCAGATCCGGGAATCGCCACAAGCGAATAAGCAGTAAGATATTACAAGTATACGTAAGCTGGACTCCACCTTTCGCATGGAGGTTACAGTATAGTGAGGCAGTGTCGCCAACTGAAAAGTACATGTATTAATATTTTAGTGGATGCTCCTGGTGAGACATTAGGGGAGTGCAGCATGGAGGGCAATACTGGTCACGAAAATAACGTCAATGTATATTATATATATATTTTAAAAAAAGGAAAGCCAAAATACATTTTCTTGACGAATTGTTGTCTGATAAACTGAAATAGCGTCTCGCCAGAGTCGATATCCAAATGCTGAAGCTCCACAATGCTGTGATAAATACGAGAAATGCCATATCCTCACCGTTGCAGCCGCATGCATGCATGCATGACCTTTTAGCTCTAAGGCAAGGAAATAATAATAAAAAAACGCACTAACGCAAGAAGACCATTTTATCTCAACGGTTAACCTTTCCACAATTGGTGATTAAGCGACCACTTCGATGCCGCATCCTTCGGAGACAAATACATGTTCAGGATGTAACAACTGGCTCGCATTCTCTTGTGCCGCGAGGTCGACTTAGTCTCTATTAGAGTGCCACACGAAGCAAAAAAACATGATTCCATTAATCTATAGATTAAAATACAAGAACTAGGCGTCCAGTCATTGCCTATTCAATACAACCACACCCCTCCCTGAATAACCTTCCTCGTTATACAGACATCTTCATCTCGATCTTGGCTTGGGGCTTGTATCCCACCAGCTCAAAGTCCTCATACTTGAAATCGTCAATTGAATCTACCTTTCGGGCAAACCGGAGAGTTGGATAATCACCTGGCACCCGCTGGATCTGGGTCTTCAGAGCTTCGACATGGTCAGCATACACATGGGCATCGCCCATGGTATGCACCAGTTCACCACATTCCACGCCACACACCTCTGCAATCATTTTGGTTAATAGCGCATACGAGGCAATATTGAACGGGACCCCCAAGCCCATATCGCACGACCTCTGGTACAACTGACATGATAGTCGTTTCTTACCACCTGCAAATGAAACATAAAACTGAGCAAACATATGACATGGCGGCAACGCCATCAACTCCATATCCTTGGGGTTCCATGCTGAGAGAATGATTCGTCGGTCATAGGGTGTCTCCTTGATCTTTCGGATCACTTCTGCCAACTGATCTACTCCTTTACCAGTATAGTCAGTGTCACAGTCCTTGTACTCAGCACCGAAATGACGCCACTGAAACCCATAAACAGGACCCAAATCACCTTCTCGTCTATGCGATAACCCTCGGGAGTCTAAAAACTCTCGAGATCCATTACCATCCCAGATATGCACACCTTTTTCGCCCAGCTTGTTGGCATCTGTGTTACCCTCGACAAACCAGAGCAGTTCTTGGAGCACCCCTCTGTAAAACACCCGCTTTGTGGTCAACAATGGAAGGACCCCATTACTGAGGTCAAATCTTAGTTGTGGTGGAGCAAACAGTGAATAAGTACCGGTTCCTGTACGGTCTTCTCTGAACTCGCCTTCTTCGATGATTCGTTTGCACAGGTCCAAGTAGCCCTGCTCAGAGCTGTTGTTTCCGCAAGTCATATTAGTGGAAAATATAGTGTTGCAGTAGTGAGAGTGCTAGATTTGGTGATAATAATTCTGTTCGCAAACTCGTAATCTATATCAAGTTGAAAAATACACTGGAACGCGTTGAATCTATTTCAATTTATTTTGCGCGGACGCGAAATACCTGTTCCAGTACTTATCTCACCTGTCGCGGCCAAAACCGGACGCGCTCCGATACCGGCACCCGATCCTCAAAAGCCCTTCTTATGACTCCACATCTATCGGTGACTCTAAAAAAAAAAAGCGGACAAGAATAATCGAAAAATTACTGAAAAAGGACTCCTTTTTCTTGACTCCACCACACTTATAGCAAAAGAATCCACCGAACAATGTTTGCAAGAGCGATTCGAGCAAGCAGACCGTTGGTCATTCGACGAAATAACTCGTCCATCTCGGCCATGGCCTACAAAGTGCTCCATCGAAACACAAAGCAACCACCTTTGCCTACTATCGACACCCCAAACTGGTCCACTAATGCTGCCATTTCCTCTATTTTGTACGAAACCCCAACTCCTCAAGAGATCCCACAGAAGGCTCATGTATTGAATTGCTTGGTACAAAATGAGCCTGGTGTGCTTTCCCGAGTCTCCGGTACGTTAGCATCTCGGGGATTCAACATTGAATCCCTAGTTGTTTGTTCCACTGAGGTCAAGGATCTGTCCCGAATGACTATTGTGCTACATGGTCAGGACGGTATCGTCGAGCAAGCTCGTCGACAAATCGAGGATTTGGTCCCGGTGTGGGCAGTTTTGGATTATTCTGATGCTCCTATTGTCAAGAGAGAATTGTTGCTGGCCAAGGTTTCTTTATTGGGGCCAGAGTACTTTGAGGAGCTTTTGACTCATCATGGACAAGCATACCAGGATACTGCAAACACTGCTAATGGAACCAGCGAGAGCTCGGGCTCTGGTTCTGGAGTTTCTCCGTTTGAGATCAAAGATTACCACCCAAACAACATTCCATCATCTGAGGCATTACGACACAAGCATCAGCATTTGGATGCCATTTCTCGGTTGGCTGGTCAGTTTGGTGGCCGAGTGGCTGACATCTCTGATCGAAATTGTATTGTGGAATTGTCTGCCAAACCTGATCGAATCACTTCGTTTATTCATCTCTTGCAACCATTTGGTGTTCTGGAGATTGCTCGATCCGGAATGACTGCGCTGTCTCGAACTCCGTTAGACCGGGGCAATACTGTTGATGGTCCAAAATCTGCTGATGAGATTGTTGAGGCCTCTAACCTTCCACCGGGATAAGAGCTGGAGCGAGATTTTGGTTGTCCAGAAACAACGTGATCAATAAATAATACAAAAGAAAAGCAGTTTTTAATGGGTTTCTGTGTATACGTAATAAATAAGTCTATTAAAGTGTTTTTATAACTGCCGATATTTTTGGATCTTCGTTCCTTTTTCTTCTGTAATCCACTTGATCTCTAGAGTGTTAAATCGGAGTTACGGATTTATTGTCTAGCTTAAACGGCACGCATTGGGAATGGTGATGGCAAAGCCTAAATGAATAAATGAGTGTATCAATTAAGTTATAAATAAGGTTGTGGTAATAATAAGTTAAGTATATATGTATATATAGCCATGCAGCTTGAATTAATACATTAATACCAATGGCCGATTATGGAGGGATATATGTGTTCCAAATTAAGCCCTCAGATCAGTTTCTCCAGAAGCTGGAATCTCCTTAAAAGTCAGTTCTCCAACTGGCGAATCCACCTTAGCATCCACCAACGACTCAATCCGAACCGGTACAGACCCTCTAAACAGAACGGTCCTCACGACTCTGTTGAAAACACCTTGATCAACGACATTGACAGGAACTCTTTCCAAATCAAAATCTATTTCGTAATATCCTGCCGCATAGCTGTCTGGATCATCTCTAAACGTAGTTTCGCAGGGAACCCATTCTTCTATAACCACTTGAGCGAACCTAGCACCCTCATAATACAAGTCAGCTAGCCCCCTCGTTTCAACTACTTTTAGCGGCAACTGCGAATCAATTGATACAGTAGACGGTGGCACTATCGCTGCCTTCACCTGTGCGCTTATTCGAGGGACGGAATTAGCATCAGGGAGCTGCAAACGAAAATTATTAAACTCTAAGGACTTAATCATTTCCTCATCTTCTTTCCCTGGCAGCTCGAATGCAAATTTGAGATCTTTGATAATCGCAGATAGCCACGGCGGCAATTCTGGATCCTTCTGTTGGTGCGACGACCCCTTCACCACTACAGAGTTAGATTCGCCAGACAAGTAGTTCGTTAAAAACTTGTCTAGAGGCGATTTTTCCCCGGTACCACAGGAGGTTATTAGTCCCCTGGGGATCTCGCTAAAGACTGAATGCAGAGAAACGTTTACGGCTGAAAAAGGCTCCAGATAGATCGCAGAAGTAACTCCTTCAGTTACCAGCTCGTCATCTTCGTAAATGTCACCATCACTACAGCCTGGGATCCTTAGTTCCCAGTTCAGGCTTGGAATATAAGCAACCATGGGAAACTGGTATTCTGTAGAAATGTGAGTCGAAACATGGACACCCTTTTTATCGCCATTAAGATATACCTCGCCCAGATCTAGCTCGACGCTGCTTGCATTGTCGTTGTTCAGAGTTTGTTCCACAGCTATGGGAAAGGTACCGAATGATATGCCACCCTTTGTCAGAGTGAAATCTCCTACTCCGCGAAAGGTCAACGGTTCAGCCGAGAGCAATTTCTGAACGATGGTACTCATCAAGTGAGAGCTACCAAACTCGCTTAAAGTGGTGACAAAATTGAATTCAGTGGTAACATTGTCAGCTAATGCCATTTTCATACTCGGAACTGTCGCATCTACCGCTTTTGCATATTCTCCAACGTCCTGTTTGAAAAAGATCTCTAAATCTGAGTCCCCCAGTGATAGGGAATTTAGTACCCGGGCTACCCCTCGCACGAGACCTCTTCTTGCGGTCCCATTGATAATTCTATAGTCATTTCTAGTAGATCCTTCAACCCGGACATCGAGCCCATTAGTAGAGAATCCTAGAACTTTGAAATGGTTGAGATCTATTTGAGGAACTTTGGACAACTCTTGCTCCAGGTCCTCCAAGCGAATGAACCTCATGAAGAAAAAGCCTAATGATAGTACTATTGTCAACGTCAGCAAACCTTTGGAGACGAAAGTACAGAATGCTTCTGCTAGAGTTTGTGGCCCTCTATTGTCAATTTGACTGGGACGAAGTCTACGAGATGAGTCAGTTACTGATCCATATTGCGGTAACTGTTCCCGATAGTTCGATGGGCCTGCATGATTTAGACCTTGTTCTTGTTGTCCATAGTTACCCGAACTTGCTTCGTATTGCTGTTCGTTATACTGCGGGAGAAGTGGTTCATTCTCGGGCTTGTTCTTCGACTCTTTCATAATTTGATATGGTTTCGTCTCCGTCTTTCTTAGGCTATTTTACTTGCAAAGGGAGAACAATGAGTTATCAATATTGGTCCATCGATAACCCGCAGTTCCGGGGCACACAGGTGGGCTGCGCACAAGGCCTAAAAAAATTTGGGCTGCTTTTACCCGGAAGTTGACGTGCGGCTTGTTCCTGGACGTGCGCAACCGATTGGGCACCGGACCTATGAGTATGTCTAGTAATCATTATATTATTGCTGAAGATCATAATATCCATATATATATATATACACACACACACATATATATATATATATATATAGTTAGATAAATAAATAAATAAAAGAAGAAAGAGAATCAAAACTTGTTTTGGCTATCTTTGTTAGGCGTCCACAATCAGTTCTGTACAATGTCTATTATTATCTTGACTGGTCCATGTCGTGCGGCTCGGTGTCACGTGCGAATATAACTGACCCTGAAATCCTTATAGGCACTGGATCCTCCATGCCGTACCGTCTTTCCATAATATATCATAGGAAATATAGCCAGGAAAGCCGCAATGCTAATACAGCCACAGACCACAAAGACATGGTCAATGCCCGCTGCTCTGATCCAAGGCTGGAGCGCAAATACCAGGGCAGTAGGCAGAACATTCTGCATGAAAACCACTCCAATCAAGCTTTGACCAATGATATCCCTATAACAGTCCATCAGATAGGTCAAAATTGAATCAGACATAGCCGTACCACCAAAGCTAGCTAGCCCATATGCTACCACTGGCACAGCCCATGATTCTTCACGAGCAAACCCGTATCCAAACATGAATAGGCTCCCCACAATGGCCAAGGCCGGTAGTATGGCCGAATAGAGCCGCATCTCTGGTTCAAACACGCCGTTATTCCATTTCGCAATCTTTACCACTGACCAGTCGCACAGCATACCTCCAATTATGGTTCCCAGAACCGTGCCCACAAATGGTGAGATGTTGATGTTACCAATCGCGGCAGAGGAAAAATTATAGGGCTCTTTGCCCAGAAATTGTGAGGCTGAATTGCTCATGATGGATGTCCATGCCACTGTTAGCCCATACTCTATTGAGACAAACAGAACAACAGGAAACTTCCATAGGATTACAAAGGGTCCTACCCAGTTCCTCCACAGGGGCTTTTTAGCGCCTGGGGTTTTCGTCCACAGGGCGTACCGTTGGTGGATTGGGCGTTGTCGAATTGAAGTGTCGATCCACGGTCGTTTTGAGTGGTATACGGGGCTCGCCTGAATCGTCACGGGATGTTGCTTTGCTGGGTCCTCTGAAGCTTCTAGACTTTGGTTTTGGTAATTGTGTTTGGTTTGTTGCTGCGGATCATGGTTAGGTAGTCGTGGTACAAACTTAGTTTCCTCAAAAGTGAGCAGAATTATAATCCACAGAATGGCCACAAATATTAGGCAATACCAGTAGTTCCACCGCCAGCCCTGCGACAATGTAATGTAGCCTCCCGCTACTTGGCTCATGTTATTGCCTAAATAGCAGAACACCAAATAGACTCCATTCATGGTCGCCCGTTCGTGAACAAAAAACATATCCGATATCACCAGCTCTATTAGAATCTCTGAGGTTGACGTGCCAAGCCCCATTAGGATCTGTGTCACGTATAGTTCCCATACGTGGGTCATTTTGGCACTCCATGCAGCCCCGGCGATCAGCAATGCAATTGATCCCAGGTACACCGGCCTACGGCCATAATCTATTGCGAGAGGAATTAGAAAGACACACCCCACACCTGTTGATGCCAGGGCCATTGCGTAGGAGTTATTCAGCTCGTCGAAAGACCAGCCTAGCTCACGACTCATTGTACTCCATGAGGGCACGGCAATGCAAAGTCTATATATATATATGTATGAATGGTTAGTTTCAAAACGTAAAATATAATAAAAAAATTGGGTAGCTTTGTACGAAACTTACAGTGTAAAACAAAAAAGAGTTGACAGTGAAACAGCTGTCATGCAGTACCACTTCCTCCATCTTGACCAATTCAACGGCTCGTTAGGATCGTTTGTGGGGATGGGGCGAAGATTCAGAGAGCTTGTCTCTAAATTATGCATCTGGAAATCTGCTCCAGTTCCACCATCCTCAGCGATACTCCCATCAGACATGGTATTGGTAGGTGAATACCTGGATTTCTGTATCGTAGATTTGATACTATTGTACATGGCGAAAAACGGAACGTATTTATAGTAGAATGAAAAGATCGATCATGAGGAGCCTGTAGCTGCATGCGTAACTAAAGTGAACTCTAGAGCTGTATATAATTCTGCAGTACTCACTGATCTAAATGGTACTCTTTTCTGTTATCTCAGTGTCCAATAGGGCAGCTGCACGGCTATATGCAGAGTCAAAAATTATGCGGCTCACTCTCCTCAGCAAGTAAGCAACTAGGCAGGGCTCTGCAGTACTAAATAATAGGAATAAATTTTTCCAGATACAGCAAGCCAGCACTCTTTTATAGGGTTTTTGACAAGCTAAGATACCGATCTATATGAATAAAAAGGTTAAAGTAGAGAATGAAGTCTGGGGCCATCAGGATCAAATGCAAGAAAAATAAAACAATGGAAAAAAGCCAAGCACGGGTCGGGTTTTGGATAGGAGACGGGGACGAGCTTCCGACAAAACTTCGCCTGCCATCAAATAAAGAGTCCGCTGTTTCACAATTGAGTGTGACGATCAACAGCTGATCACGACATTACGAGTCGTATAGTTATTTATCACACCGGTCATCCACTAGTGTTGTATTTGTGTAGC
>JAJLUM010000023.1:52446-153426 GCA_030564265.1 Blastobotrys attinorum
TTTTTTTTTTTTTTTTTTTTTTTTTTTTTTTTTTTTTTTTTTTTTTTTTCCTATGCCTCCCCCTCCCTTCAATCTCTACGGCTATAATTAGGGGCTTGATGGTGATCTGAGGTTTTCGATCTCTACTAGTTTTGATAAGCACCAGCAGATCAAGCTTGTAAATAACTAGCGGCTGGCCAGTTATATTCCTCACACCTAAATATGCCTTTAGGACTTTCAATCACATATTACATCTCTCTTGTGTGTATACTCCTCCTCGAGCGTGGGAGAGCCGAGTACCAACAAGAGACCCCAGGTTCTGGATAGCTATGTATCATAATTTGGCGATCCTTGCCTTGTTTCGGACAGGGACCGATCTTTAGCGTACTACAACCAGAAATAGCATTCTTGTCTATTTTTTGGCAGCTGCAATGTGGAAAACTGGGTACCCTTGCCAATCAATGAATCTCATGGGGACCACTGAAATCCCATTCTAAGGTGATGATATCCAGCCATCTGGAATACGACCCGTTGTGATCCAATCTGGGTCATTTTCAGATTCGTTACAAGCAATTATATCTTGGCTAGTAGAGCCCACAAATATACCTACATGTATTAAATGTATGGATAAAAATAATAGAGGCAAGTTATATAAAAAATATATATATGTATAGATCAAGCATTGACGACCATACATGACCGCAAAAAAAATCTCCTGGGGGTGATTCGAACACCCGATCTGAGGATAACTAGTTACCAAGGTAACTGTAAGAAGATTACAGTCCTACGCCTTACCACTTGGCCACCAGGAGTATTTGTTGGAAAAAAATTCTTTGTGTTTTTTATGAATGGGAAAATATAATGCGGCTCACACTTCAACAACTATGCGGCTCATCTGACTCACATAACACAGCAAGGCTAACATAGCAATTTCAATAAATTATCAAAGATATTATTTAATAGAACACGGTAACCGATGTTTAACGTTTAAGTGGGAGAACTAGTGACTTTTAAACCCCTAATTTGCGTGTTAAATATTGTTAATCGTGAATACGTGGGCTATTGTCGTTAATGCTTTGCTTTTAGTACTTCATTGTAAAGCGATTTATTCTTATATTTCTTCATACGATAGTTTTCTTTTGGATCGTTCATTTAAAGTTCTGGGTCCTATCAAATTCCACATTATTGGCTAACCGACACATCAATATCCATGATAGAGAACTCAAGGAACAGAGTTCTGACTACTAGATTTACTTAACCTAATATTTTATATCGTTTTTACTCACTTCCAATGTTTGGTTGGAATGCAGGTTGGCTATAGAACCCTAAAAGAAAAAGAAAAAAAATGAAAAGAGACTGGACACTGCGTGATAGCTTCAAAAAGCACACCGGTACTGAAATACACTTAGATGAACAGAACCACTACTAAACGATTAAAATTGCTACATAAAATGGCAGACTCCATGCGCAAATGTTTTGGACTTTCTCATATCCCTCTTTCTAGCAGGCATATACTTTGAGGCGCCTACGTGCTAGGATGAGCCGCTCGCCACAAGGCTGATAAGATATTTACCCGGCGCTCGGCTCTGAAAAATTTCCAGATTCAACCACCAACAAAGCTCCAACTTAAAGTTAAAGAATTAATCGAAAGAATAGCCGAATAGCAGAATAATAGGAAATCGATATGCTTTATCTCGTGGGATTGGGGCTCTCATATGAGTCAGACATCACAGTTCGTGGGCTTGAAATCGTTAAAAAATGCGACCGAGTGTATCTCGAAGCATACACATCAATTTTAATGGCAGCAGATCAGCAATCGTTGGAAAAATTCTATGGGAGAGAAATCATATTAGCCGACAGAGAACTGGTCGAAGGTGGCTCTGATACTATTTTGGAAGATGCCGATACTAAAGACGTAGCGTTCCTAGTAGTAGGTGATCCATTTGGTGCTACAACTCACACAGATCTGGTCATCAGAGCCCGGGAATTAGGAATCAAGACAGAGGCCATTCACAATGCATCAGTAATGAATGCAGTTGGAGCTTGCGGCTTGCAGCTGTACAACTTTGGTCAAACTGTATCAATTGTCTTTTTCCATGAGAACTGGCGGCCGGATTCCTTTTATGACAAGATCCATGAAAACCGAAAAATGGGAATGCATACTTTACTACTCTTAGACATCAAAGTCAAGGAACAATCATATGAGAACATGGCTCGAGGACGGTTGATCTATGAACCACCACGGTACATGGATATTTCCACTTGTGCTGAGCAGCTGCTTGAAGTTGAGGAGAAGCGACAAGAGAAAGCATACACTGGAGAAACCCCATGTATCGCAGTTTCGCGATTAGGAGCACCTACTCAGAACTTTTTTGCTGGTACTTTGGACGACATGGCCAATTACGACGCGGGAGAACCACTTCATTCAATGATCATTTTAGGAAATCGAGTGCATGATCTGGAGACTGATTATGTATTGGAGTTCGCAGAGGATAAGGAAAAATTCAAAGCTGCTGTTGACAAGGATAAAGCATGAGGTTATTAATCGTGGAAACTAATTCAATCGATCTTGTAGAAGAGAAAATTAATTAATAACGCGGACAAGTAGAAAGACTAATATATCACCTTGTTTGAAAAGAAAAAAAAAAATTGCTTTCATTTGATTCGTTTAGAACGATTTACACACTATAAAGTTATATACAATGAGATGTATCCCTCCAGTGACATCCATATACCCTCACCCTAACTTAATAGGACGGTTGGTACTGAACTTCCTATATAGTCAGGAATATTAATCTCGAAGGCAAAAAAAGATAGTTATCTTTGGCAACGCATTACCATCTAGAAACGGTTAGCACGTCGTGGCATAGTCCTTCTTGGTTTTTGATCAAGGAAAAGGAAAAAAGAAGGAAAAAATTCAAAACTATTGGGAATTAGTGGCCCTTTTATACTTTTTCTCCTCCTCGCTAACTACCCAAATAAAAAAAGAATCGGTGGAAAAGTACCACCGGGTTCTTCCGCCGCTTTTTTTCACATAGTGCAAATATAAATCCTAATTGTGAATACAAAACGCATAAAAAAGAATTAGCAGCAGCATATAATGAACGCTCGAAGACTGACATATCAGAGCGTACGACTTGCAAGTTCGCTCACTAAAAATGCTAAGAATGCAGCTAAATTAGATCGCCCCATTGGACTGGTAGACCCTCCTACCCCAACGGATAACGATGGGGTCGACCGACGGTCTCTCAGCCAGAAGAAAGACGATTTAATGAATTACGACAAGCATATGGCAAGAAGAAAGGAGCTAGAAGCCGAATTTGGTAGAGGTCTAGACGATGTGAGGCATTTCAGAATCACTGGAGGCAAGTTCTTTGCCGGTCCATCAGCCTATTTCCGAGCAGACAAGGCTCTCTATATGCCAAATATATGGGGTAAAAACCTAAAAGGCGAGGAAAAAACTACAACACCATTATTAAACGGTCATGTGTCCATTGTACGGCTGTTTGGTTCTGTTACTGGCGAGCAGCATACCAAGTCTTATACAGACGATCTGCCTCTTGACAAGAATATACAGATGATAGACATCAACACACCTGATTCATTTGTGAAGGAGCAAATTGTCAAGCTTTTTACATGGAATCTTCGTAAACAGGTACCTCCAGAACAGTATGAGCGTTATTTTATTTCTCGGAAAGGGATATCAAAGGAGATTAAACGGTCGATCCAAGCAGAAAACCCTTATGCTGGATACGTGTATCTTGTAGATAGAAGCTGTAAAATAAGGTGGGCTTCAAGTGGTCTGGCTACATCTGACGAAAGAGCAAATCTTTCACGATTTGCTCAATCGGTATTGAAAGAGACCGCTGGAGCCAAGAGTTAGAGATGTGTGCGGCTGAGACAGGCAAAGCACAATAATTCTCACTAACACACACCTCTCTGTATATAGATATATATTTCGTATTTACATACCCACATGCTGTAAATAATAAATCAAGGAATTAGTCCCAGAATAACAGTCCAGACCAGGTTAACTAGAGAATTGAACGGTACTATAAGCGTGACTGGCAGGCAAGTGAATGCGATGGTGGATGCAAGGGGCCAGATTACATAACTTGCTCGCAAAGTGCGGTAGAAGTTTGTATTCAGATAGTTGTCGACGTTGATGCCATCCCAGAATGCACTAAAGGAGAGGAAAAGAAAGAGGGAGAACGGTGTTCCTATGGTTTGATCCCAGAATATGCGTAAGAAAGCCGATCCAATTAGCTCAGTCAATTGACTAGTCCAGAAGTTCTAGAAATTTACAAAAGTTAGCCATTTCCTTTTTAATTTTTAGAAGTATAAGACATACCGTCCAAAGCCCTGAAGCAATTCCCCATATATAAAACTTCAAAAGCTTAGTAGGATTCAACTTTTGGTAAATAAAAAGCTGGAGTAACCCTTGAGAAAGTCCAGACAATGAACTAGAGAGCGAAGCACATGCTCCACTCACACTTGCCTCATACAATCCATCGTAGTTCATCACACAGATGAGAACCAGAATTAGCTGGATAGTAACCGTGGCCACTAGCATGGGAGCCGCAATAGACTCACGTGCTCGAACATGACCCTTTTCAAGGTCATGTTCTACACGTCTTTCCATTATTATTTTAGTGTTTTGATTACAATTTAGCTGACAGGTTTTTGATTGATGATGGTGATGATGTGGAGGTTTTAAGGTAGGCGATCCTGCGACCGATTTGAGATTCAATATCGGTCGCGGCGCGCGGAGTCATATTGAAAAAAAAAAAAAATAAAAAATTGTACTCATACCCTATTACCCTTCAATTCATCTAAGTACGGTCTTTTTCTTTCTTTCTTTTGAGGCCAGTAGAAAAAGCCAAAACCAAGAGAAAACGAAGCCCATTTGTAACCAATATGGCTCCTAAGAAAGACAAGAAAAAATCGTCAGACCTTTTGGCAACCGAGGAAAAACTCCAAGCCGTGGTACTGACCGACTCTTATGAAACCAGGTTTATGCCATTGGCCAATGAAAAACCCAGATGTCTACTCCCTTTAGCTAATAGCCCTTTGATTGAGTACACTTTTGAATTCCTAGCTACTGCTGAAGTAGGGGAGGTGTTCTTGATGTGCTGCTCTCACGCAGACAAGATAGAGAAATACGTCCAGAACTCCAAGTGGAGCAATGCTGAATCTCCATTTAGAATCAAAACCATTGCTAGCCCAGAATCGCAAAGCGTGGGCGACGTTATGAGAGATCTAGATACTAAGGGAGTCATTAAGAAAGACTTTTTACTCATTAGTGGCGATGTAGTATGTAATTTGGACTTTCAAGCAGTATTAGATGCCCACAACGAGAGGAAGCAGCATGATAAGAATGCTATTATGACCATGATCCTGAGAGAAGCTAGTGGAATGCACAGAACACGCCCCAGAAACGAACCGGGTGTCTTTATTTTGGATGAGAACACAAATCGATGCCTCAGGTATGAATCAGCAAAGTCTTCGGGGTCGATTTCACTGGACGCCGAGGTGTTGCAAGAGCATGAGTCCGTGGCGTTCAGAAACGACCTAATTGATTGTCAGATAGATATCTGTACTGTAGATATTCCAGCATTGTTCCAGGAGAACTTCGACTATGACAAGATTAGAAGCGATTTTGTCCGTGGGATCTTGACCTCTGATCTACTGGGCAAGACCATCTATGCACACATCATTAATGACAAGTATGCCGCACGGGTTCAATCTTTGCAAACCTACGATGCCATCAGCAAAGACGTAATTGGCCGATATGCATATCCTATTGCTCCCGATAGTAACTTGTCTGACAAGTTCTCGTACGATAGAGGGAATATATATAAGGAGCAAGGTGTGGTTTTAGCCCAATCGTGCCATCTTCAGAGTAATTGCGTTGTTGGCTCTGCCACCAAAATTGGAGAAAAATCGCAGGTTCGCATGAGTACGATTGGACGAAACTGCGTAATTGGCAACGGTGTGGTATTAGATGGCGCTTATATCTGGGACAATGTGATTATAGAAGATAACGTGACTATAATCAACTCCATAGTGGCAGATAAGGCAACGATCAAGTCTTCGGCTGAGGTCAGAAACTCTATTGTATCGTTCGGCGTTGTGGTTGGATCTGGAAGACCTATTTTGGATGTCAAATTAACTGCTAGTGGTCAAGATAGGGAGGAGGCAGAACGAGAAGAAAGCGAACCAACTGTTGGAGAAGATGGTGTCGGCTTTGTGTATCATGAGGATTCTGAAGACGAAAGTGACTCTACAACACCCAGAATAGTTGATGGATTAGTCTATAACATGAGCCATCTCAATATCTCAGACGAGTCTCTAGTGTCGGATGATGATGAGGAATCAGCGGCTCAGACACGCAAGCGGCGAGCTATGGGCCACAGACGAACCGCCAGTCGAGAAAGTGCTTCTTATTACACTGAAGAGGAGTACGAGGAGGTCGACGATGAAGGATTCATCCCTGAGGCGGTGGCAAGTGTTGAGCGATCGATTTCAGAGGGCCATGCAGTGGATGTGGCGGTATTAGAGCTCAATACTTTGAGAATGACCATGAATGCATCATATGAGGAGGTTCGTGAAGCCACTATGACCGCTCTGTTGCGAGAAGTGATAAGACAAGTTAATGTAGATGGGAAAGATGTGAAGAATGCCACTAAAACACTGTTCGAGCACTGGTCGCCAATGATCTCTAAGCAGATATTTGAATTGGCTGATCAAGTTCATCTTCTACAGGTTTTGTTGGAACAATGTGCAATCCGACCTCAAGGCGGATACATGTTCCTATGGGCTGTCGACACTTTGTATGACGAAGAGTTGGTAGATGAGGACCACATTAATGAATGGGCTTCTTCGCCGGCCTCTGAATCCTCATCACCTTTGCGGACAGCTAAGCAGCCGTTCCAAAAATGGTTGGAATGGCTGAATACTGCCGAGTCAGAGGAAGAATCTGATGACGAATAGAATGAACTATGAAGTTGGTTTTCTTCTATAATCTACCTATTACGGCCACACATATTCAATGGGAACCTCTGGTGCTGTTCTCAACACATATGTATATATGGTAGAATGGGCGAGATTATGGTCCATTGCATACGAAACATGAAGGGCAAATAGTAGATGTCCGCTTAATGATTATGCAACTCTAATGAGATTGTAATCTAGAAAAAAGGCACGTGGCCAAATTCGTTAAATAAAAACTATATATCTAATTCCACAACCTCTTTCCAAATTCGGGATTCCATCTTTACACAAGTCATGAACTAATATTTCTTCAAGGGCATCTTTAAACCAGTCAATTCTTCTTACTGCCCTACCCCACGTCGTCGGAAAATCCTGAGTCAGACAGGCACGTCAGGGGCCCGGAAGGTCTTAGGTAAATCTCAAACATCACCGACATGAAAGAGGTGCGTAACTTTGGGACATTACTATTATTTTTTTCTCCCTCTGTAAAACATTTTGGAACATTACAACAGTTCCTCCCATAGCCAGTTAGCTGAACCATTCCTTATAACCACTAAAATAGGGGTTTCTAGTGTGAGAATTTCCGAAACCGTATATTCTGGAAAAATCAATCGAAAGGTAGATATACATCGTGTCTGTATACATTCTACATAAGGTTTGGCCACCAATTCTTATACAGATAGACGGTAGCTACAATGGCCCACAATAGAACAAATAGCTCAGAGAACAGAACTCATAATGGTCTAGATGGACGTGGAGACTCCTCTTCCTCCTCAGGAACTGGAGGGCTAGGATCAGGAGGCTTGTACATGTCTGCAACTAATAGCCATCACGACTCGCCATGTTTAGACTCTCCGCAGGGTCTTACTCTAACCTCCTCTTATTTCGACAGCCAAGACGGTGGGGACCCAAATTTCCAACACTTAGACGAAACTGGAAGTGAAATTAGCATGAAGCCACCTACAATCCCTGGGTATGGCCCTCTAGAAGCCATCTATCCTTACTACTTCAACTCCGTGAGTATGTATAGATCTCAAGATCTCAACACAAAAGAGCCAGTTCTGATCAAAGTTTCGACTCAAGGATCTTTAGAAGATCTCACGCGGATCAGACATGAATGGAGTTTTGTATATCCTGAAGTTAGCCAGGATCAAGAGAAAGTCAGCTGGGATCACCTTGGAAGTTTCCCGGAGGTAGACCAAATAAAAGGCATCCTGCGACCCGAAAGATGTTTAAGAACAGGATCAGATGGGAGAGTAGTATTGGTTTATCCTGACAGGAGTCATCTGGTTACATTGAGAGAAAAGTATATATCATCTCTGAAGTCTGCAGAAGAGAACGAGGAGACCACACAGCAAGAGGCAGCTCGACTCGCCTCTACGAGCCCCAACGCTGTGGACAGATCCACTGAAGAGATCAAGGAAATCCTATCTATAATGATCTCTGTTCTGCATACCATTTTCGAAATTCACAAGCATAATATCACCCATGATGGGCTAACCTCAAGTACTATATTCATTGATCAAGAAAACACTCCTTATATATCAGGGTGGGACTTTAGTTTTTCTCTGCGGGTTGAAGATACTAGCAGAGGGTATCGAAAGACTCACTTGAAGCAGATTGCAGACTGTGTAGGCTACGTTCCTCCAGAAACAACGGGACTGACAAATCGCCTGGTTGATTATAGAGCAGATTTCTATAGCATTGGCTGCATCTTGCATGAGCTTTTGCTGGGGTTTCTTCCTTTCAGATCGACAGATCCTTCTGAACTCTCACAAATGCATGTTTTACGGACTCCAGTGGCTCCAGCTTTGCTGGCAAACTGGATGCCCGAAAGTTTGAGTCAGATAATCATGAAACTAATGGAGAAAAATGCCGACGAGCGATACCAAAGTGCAAGTCTAATTATAACTGATCTAAAAATGGTTTTGGAGAGTTTAGAAGAAGGGTCTGGTGAACTGGAGGATTTTGTGCCCGGAGGTTCCAATGCAAGTCCAGTATTCATGATCCCGCAACTGATCTATGGCCGCGAAACTGAGCTCTCAGTACTTCATTCCTGTTATAAACGGAATGACGACTCTGGATTCCAATTCGTTTTCTGTATGGGCGAACCTGGTTCCGGAAAATCTAGACTGATCAATGAACTGGAACGATCCTCGATTTCACGAAATACATTTTTCTGCGTGTCCAAGTTTGACCAGTATCAAAGGGGGGCGCCGTTTTATTCCATAGTAACGGTTTTGAAAGACATTGTGCATCAAATTCTCTCCGGATCACAGCATTCAATCGCCCAATGGAGATCAAATATTATCTCCAGCTTGAAGGTCGATCTCCAGGTTTTATTCGGACCCATACCTGAGCTGAAAGAGCTATTGGGGCGTGAGTATCTACACCAAATACCCAAAACTCAGATTGTGGGACCAGTGCCAAGGGAATTGAGATTCAAGTTTGTTGTCAAAAGCTTGTTTTGCCTGTTTGGCGGTCAAGGGCTGACTGTTTTCTTGGATGACATTCAGTGGTGTCCTCCAACAGAACTAGAGCTGTTCCGCGAGTTAACCACATTCGCAAACGAGAAATATGCTAATGGCATACATATCACATTTGTATGTGCATCGACTATTGATAACAAGTCCAGGTATCAGAACCTGGTACGTCTAGCTCAAGACCTCAATCTCCGATATGAGCATGTGCATCTTTCCCCTCTTTCGTATGAAGCTGTTAGGGAAATTGTAAATGATACACTGGGAGGCACTAGGAGGGACCAGAAGTTCAGTCGTAAAAGAAGCCGAACTGCAGATGGCAACCGCCAGTCTGTATCTGTAGCTAATTCGGGCTCGTCAGGTTCAGCTTCAGCTGCATCCACAACAAGTTCGGCAGCAGTCACTTCGTCAACATCAGCTGCAGCTGTAGCTGCCTCAAAAACATCTGGTCAGATATCTCAGTCTACTGGAGCTCCACTTGAGGTCATCAACGATCCAAAAGTGGAGTCATTAACAGAGACAGTATACAAAATTACGAACGGCAATGCATTGTTCCTTAATATTCTACTAAAATATTTCTACCTAGAGCACTACATCTATTTTGACCATGACAGAATCACCGGCGGTAAGTGGAAGGTCGATTTCGAGAAGTTCACCATTTCTGAAATTCCGACATCTGTTACAGATGTTGTTATCAAAATGGTAAAAGAACAGTCCGAAAAAACACAGCGTATTCTAAGATATGCTGCCTGTATTTGTTCGAATACGTTTACTCTCGAAGATTTAGCGATTGGTGCCGACGTGACGTTCTCCGAAGCTGCTAAGGCTTTGCATTATGCCTTGGATATTCAATTGATTCTACCAATCACTATTCATTATAAATTTCCATTTTTGGACCCTGTCGGGACTACAAACATCGAATTGTATGATGAAGAGATTCGACGAGTTGCTGCAGCCTCGACATACCGATTCTACCACGACTTGGTTCAACAGGCTGTGTATTCACTTTTGAGCGAAGAGGAGGCATTGGAGGTACATAGAACTATTGGTCTTCGTCTTCTTGGTGGTGATCATACAAAGCCAAAATCAACTCACAAAGTCATCGAGATTGCCAACCAATTAAAGAATGCTGTTCCTATAGTCAAGGAAGAGGAGATACCTGTCTATATCGAGCTAAATATCCGAGCTGGCAATGTGGTTTACGCAATGTCAGATTTCGAGATGGCGTATTCGTATTTCGTCACTGCTAGGAAATTGCTACCAGATAATCACTTTGAAACTGCCCCCGTGGTTTCGAAAGAGATCATGCTCAATCTGGTCGAGCTCGAATATAATCGAAAGAAGTACGACGCTTGTTTGGAACTAATTGGCAAGGTGTTTGACCACTTCCCTACTGATTTGGACAAAGCTGCATTACTTCGAACCAAGGCCAAAGCACTCTATGGAATGTGTTTAACTGATGATGCTATCACCACTGGGCTACAGAGTCTTAAATTACTGGGATTCGATATCCAAGAGAGCGAAGAATGGAATGAGACCTACCACGACCAGCTGCGACCACGAATCCCTCTTTCAGTTACCGAAATTCGTCAGTTGGTTGACCTGAAAGATGCCGAAGATGCTCGATATTTGCTGGTGCAAGAGGTTATTTCAATCATAACTATTCCAGTTATTCTGTCATGCAGATATCATTTGTTCAGATCTCTGGTATACACAGCAGTTTTGGCATTTGCAGAGCACGGCTCATCTGCTTCTTGTTCTTTCTCGCTCTTGTCTTTGGCCATGCTGTTCCAAGGAGAGGGAGATTATGCCAATTTGAACCGAGCCTACGAATACTCTAAACTGGCTATTGTTACTTTGGACAGCAATTCAGCTGTAGGTATGGACTTTGGTATCAACATTTATGAATACTACGCCTTAACGCTTGCAATTTATTTTGAACCGCTATCCGAAGTTATCAGATACTACGACATTGTACTGTCAACTGGCCAAACATTCGAAGATCATTGTGGGATGTTGAGTTTATCTTAGTATGTTGAATCAAGAAACGAAGATATTATGAGAAAAAAACACTAACATTTTTATTTTTAACAATAGTGATTTACGACCACTGTGCAAGTTCTTGGCAGGGGAACCTCTCTCTGGAGTGTTTGAATATTTTAAGCAAATGAAACCTGTCTCACCCCAAACTGGCGATGATAGTGGTAAACTGTGGATCCAACTCCATCTGCAAGGTATGTGTAATATGATGGGTAGTGGAAATAGTGACCCTTCAAATTTGGAAGGGGTATATTTCGGTGACCGTTCTGTTGTAAACAAGGTGCTCGAAAGTTCCTCGGCGGAGTTAAAATATGCATATTACGTTTTGAAACTCAAGCTGGCGGTGGTTTATAAGCACAAATATGTGGCAGCAGATATAATCTGCAATGATCTTCCCAAGCTCATCTCACAAGTTCCAATTACTGTGTACCATGTGATGCTCACTTTTTATGGTGCCCTGGCAATAATCGACAGTCCAGATACAAAAACTGAACGAGTAGAGAATCTATTAGCTGGATTCGCTCAAGATTTGGAAAACTGGGCCAAAATGTCTCCTCGAATGTTCTTGCATAAATCAAATCTGATCTCTGCTGAAATGAATAAAGATTCTTACAATAGTATCATTACATTGGATGCATATGAAGATGCCATTCGAGGAGCTTTATCAGAAGGGTTCATTCAAGAAGCAGCCATCATCAATGAAAGGTGTGGAGACTATTTACAAGTACATTCCAAAAAGCGAAGCTTGACATACCTGCGTGAAGCCTGCCGATTGTACACTCTATGGGGAGCCCAAAAGAAAGTCAGTCAATTGACAATTAAGTATCCCGAGCTGTTGTCTGCTGATTATGATATTTCAAGAATGTCAATGTCTTCCTCTACTGATCTGGCAGCTGTCGCAGCAGCTGCAGCTGTTCAACAACAGCAGTTGCAACAAAGTCAGCAGCAAGTTCAACAGGGCCAATCAAACTTGGTTGACCTCCGTCAAAGGTCGTTTGGAGGAAGTAACAACGTAGTAGTCCAGAATTCATCTCCACTGAGATGGATTCTATCTAATCTTTTCCGTGAAGAAAGTGTCGATGATTCCACTCTCAAGCGGCTCAACATGCAGGAACCCATGGATCCTGCTGGTGCGGCTCTGGCAGCCGCTATTGGTGGTGCTGGTGGACTAGGGGGAACCAATACTGCTATTTCTAACACTAATGGTACTGAATATCCACAATCGTCTTCCAAGAATAGCGACCCCGACTTGGAACTGAAGTCTGCGTTGCAAGCCTGCCTGGACATATCGGAGAGTATCGACATGAATTCAATCATCGTCAAATTGATCGAGTCTGTCATGAAAACCTCTGGTGCTGACTACTGTGTACATATATCTCTCGACGATGACGGTGAATTGTATGTGGACTCTGTAGGAATGGTCAATGGAGTCTCAGTTTTGAATCATGAGCCTCTCTTTGTGAGAACAGATGTGGCACCTATCAATGTCGTCCAGCAAGTAATAAATACTGGATCATCGGTGGTTCGAAGTTCAGATGCTAAGCGTTTTGATACTGTTTATGGAAGGGCTCATTATTTTCATAATAGACATGCCCAGTCAGTGCTCTGTATGCCAATCCAGAACCAAATCAAAGTGATAGGTGCACTTTATTTAGAGCATCAGTCTCTTTCAACAGCATTTTCTCAGCCCCGAATTGAACTAATTGGACTGCTATGTACGCAGGCCGCAGTTTCCATCGAGAAAGCCCGTTTGTACCACCAGATGGATTTAGCTAAGAAAACTGCGGAAGAGGCCACCGCGGAGAAGGCCAGCTTTTTGGCCAATATGTCGCATGAAATTCGTACTCCTTTCAATGCTTTGCTTTCATGTTCTATCTTCTTGCTAGACACTGATTTGAGCGAGATGCAACGGGAATATGTTGAAACAATTCGAAGCTCTGCAGTGCTGACATTGAACATTATTGATGCAATTTTGGCATTCTCTAAGATCGAGCACGGTTCTATAGATTTGGATAACTCACCATTTTCTTTGAGAGAATGCGTAGAAAGTGCAGTACAATTGGTTGCAGAGCCTGCCGCCACAAAAGACCTGGAATTGGTTCATTTGAACAAATGCGGCGAAATTGATGAAATTTATGGTGATGTCACAAGGGTTAGACAGATAATTATCAATTTAGTTGGTAACGCTGTCAAGTTTACATCAAGTGGTCACATCATTGTGGAGACCACGGCTGAGAAGGTATCATCCGATAATCGGTACGACTTCGTAATTTCGGTGTCTGATACTGGTATCGGTATTCCAAAGAATTCACGAAACAAGTAAGTTTTTTTTTTTTTTTCTCGAAAAGAGGTGCTTTTAGTTGCTAACATAATCATATAGAATATTCCGAGCTTTCAGCCAAGTAGATGCCTCTTCTAGAAGAGTATATGGTGGTTCTGGCTTAGGACTTGCTATTTCGAAAAAGCTGGCCGAGTTAATGGGCGGTAGTCTGTCTTTCGAAAGTGTTGAGGGTGAAGGAACTACTTTTTGGTTCAACATTGTGGCAATGGCTGAAAAGCCTGCTGCTACTAATGTCAAAATGTACGAAGGGAAGCGTTGCTTGATTGCAGACCATCACCAGAAGGCTAAAGAGTCTTTACAAACAGAAGTGGAACGGCTTGGGTTTGAAGTTGACGATTGTGCATCTAGTAAAGAAGCAGCAGACATTGTCAAAGCCAAACCAGCAAGTTACTACTCACTAGTGTTTATGGACTCAAAGTTGATGGATACCGATATGTGTTCCGAGAGTAGGGATATTAAAAGGCACTCCAGATCGACACAAATTGTCTATATGACAATATTTGGGTCCTCGATTCCGGACAATATGGAGGAAAAAGGCATATCAGCAATTTTAATGCGGCCGGTTCAAAGATCTCGATTGAACCAAATCATTAGAAAGATTTTACACTCATCGTTTAATGTACAAAACCAGCTCAAGAGCGCTACGACTACTTTTGATAAGGGAATGATCCAGACACTAGCGGTGCGGCATCCACTGAAGATTCTGCTTGCTGAGGACAATCCATTGAATACTCGAGTGGCACTTCAGCACTTGAAAAGGATGGGATATGATGCTGATCATGCCAAGGATGGTGTAGAAGTTATGGAGATGTGTGAAAGAGAGTTGAAGCAGGAGCGACAGATGTATGATGTGATTTTGATGGATATCCAAATGCCAAATAAGGATGGTATTGCTGCAGCTCAAGAGCTCAATGAGAAGTACAGTGAAGCACTAAGACCGAGTGTTATAGCTTTAACAGCAAATGCTGCAGGAGACGATAGACAGAAATGTTTGTCAATGGGGATGGTGAATTACATTGCAAAGCCGATATTGCCTACCGATTTGGCAGCGGTTTTGATGGGTGTGAAGCCATTGAAGGAGCGTAAAGTAGAGGACAGTGGTGTTGTGGAGGAGAAGAGGAACAAGTAGGAGTATAACAGTTGCATGCTTTTTTCCATATTTGTTTATATTATTATTATTATTGTTATTATCAGATTTTATTTCAACTAACTAATATATAGCACTAATACCACATGAAGAGCTCAATAATGTATTTGCACTTAATAGTTTGACATTTGAGATTATGATATCTCATTTCCAGGAGTGGAGCTTGACTTGTACAATTACACGAGATACCTTTAACTGGAAATCAGCTTTTGTACCTATTCAAGTATCAGATCAGTGAAAAAGCTCTTGTGACAGAACAGAATTAATGTTTATTTCCGTAGGTACATGGACATTAGCTAGGTTGGCTAGGTTGACCAAGATTAGCCGTGCGGCTTCGATTCCCCGAACGGATAACGAAGTAGGACAGTCACTTTAGCCTCTCTTTTAGTTGGTATTGTACCAGTAAGTGCAGTAGTCCGTTCAATTAATCTTAACTAAAAGTAGACATTATTTGCCTCCAAAGGTCTATATAACAGCACATTAAGCTCAAGCTGCAGGTCCTACATTGGTAGCAGTTTAAAGACATTAGCAGAGTATCGAGAGAGAAGAAAACGGATGTAATTACCAAGTCGGGTTCCACCTTGGCACTACGAATTGAATCGAGGCTCGTTTCTCCTGTGCCCGTCCTGCGGTCGGCAGTGGATTCCGGTGGTGTGGGAGTTCAGGAGATAAGTCTGCTAAATACTGCTGCGTTCGGCACTTTTGTAAAAGCTATAACCCGTCAAGCTGTTGTGAGGGGCCTGCATATATATATATACTGACAACGTATTGCGTTAGTGCATATGGTTCTACGGATTCAATACTGTCGTGGAGCTATCGGGGAATTGACCTCGGATCGAACTGAATTCACTGAATCAGCTAGACAACTGGATCTAGACAGTACATAGAAAGATATCCATGGCCAATTCAGCTGGTTAATCAATCAGCTAGCTGTCGATCGTGCGGATCGTTCACCGTCAAGTTCAGCGCTCTGAGTAACTCGAGCTGCGCTACCATAAAGGTTATCTGAAGTGGTGAGAGTCTGAGAATAAGCCTGATCCACTACTACCACTGGTAGTAGCCTTGATCGTGCACTATTACTTAAGTTAACTTCGGCCAACTACTACAAGTAAGCTTGATCGACTATAGCTACTACCGCGAGGCTTGATCGACTACTACTATCAATCAGCTTGGTCTACGACTACTATGCTCCTAGATCGATCAAAGGCCGAAATACCACACTCACGGTATCATTGCCCGTACCGCAGCCGCCACCGTCACTAAGAAAGCTCCAAAAATCACCCGGCTGATCTTCAGTCGGTTCCACCCAGTAGCACCTCCTTTCTTCCCCCAATCCGTTTCGTGTTTCTCCTGCCGCGCTTTTCTATATATTCGCAGTGGTGTCCCTGCCGCGCTTATGATTATTACGTGATTCCTGTACTTTCCGCTTACGTAACAGGCTCAGAACCTGCACTCTCACCCAACTTTATCACAAAATAACAAAACAAATAATTCACCCCATCTTTCTCTCTTTTTTAGACACACACGCTTATTATACACGTTTGTTTTTACTACCACTTAAGCCAGATTCAGGAATCAGTATTAAATACTCGATTGATAAATTATCTCGATAATTCAGAAGTAAAAAGAATCTATTCTATTACTAACCGGTAAAAAAAAATTTATTTACTGTTGTGGAATAAGAGATTAAAAAAAAGTATTTGAATCTTTTTGATTGATATTATTTTTGTTTTAATAGTTTGTTCATTTCTCTCCTATTTAATTTATCCCTTTCGCGTTACTGGAAAGACATAAGATAAATTCAGGAAGTACTTTGAAGTGTCATTTACTCGAAACGTTATATTAAAAAGCTGTTTTGGATTCCAAGTTTGGTTCTAAAAAAAAAATCTGGTATGTGAATTCCAAGATCTGTGATGTTTTTTTTTTTTACCTTCCGTCTCCTGTTAAACCAAGACTGCGATATTCAATTTTTTTTTTTTTTTTTTTATTAATGCAACTGCTCTAACTTGTTCATTTCTTTATTCTTGCAATAAATAAATGACAGTTAAAGAATTGTACTACTAAAAATAATAAACAATCATGAACCAGTTGGATGAGCAGGAGAGAGGGGTGTATGGTGTGGTACGGCTAGGGGTTCGGGTGCTAGGACTTGTTGTGCTGGCGCTTGGATAGGAAAAGAAAGATTAAAAGGATAACACGAATAAAAGACAAAACAGGAAATTATTCTTAATAAGAAGTACAAGTTACTGGGTTCTTCTTTCTTTCTCTCTTTAAACTCTATTTTTAATGCTACACGCCACGCTTATCATCACGAAAGCTGCATAATACTAACAATCATAAAAACAGATACATAATGCAAACAATAAAGTGTGTCGTCGTCGGTGATGGTGCCGTAGGAAAGGTAAGATATCTATACATCAATTGTCATTTCAACTACTAACGCATTACAGACTTGTTTACTCATCTCATACACAACAAACAAGTTCCCCTCAGAATATGTCCCAACAGTATTTGATAACTATGCTGTGACAGTCATGATCGGAGATGAACCATACACTCTGGGACTGTTTGATACTGCCGGTCAAGAAGATTATGATCGTCTAAGACCTCTTTCATATCCACAAACTGACGTTTTTCTAGTGTGCTTCAGCGTTACCAGCCCAGCATCTTTTGAAAACGTTCGAGAAAAGTGGCTCCCTGAAGTACATCACCATTGTCCAGGCGTACCTTGTTTGATTGTGGGTACCCAAGTAGATTTACGAGATGACCCTCAGGTGCTCGAAAAGTTGTCCAGACAACGGTTGCGTCCAGTCACTGCTGATGCCGGAGATAAACTGGCTCGAGACGTGGGCGCTGTCAAGTATGTTGAATGCTCTGCACTAACTCAAAAGGGTCTCAAAAATGTTTTTGATGAAGCCATTGTAGCAGCATTGGAACCACCAGTGGTTAAGAAGAGTAAGAAATGCATTGTTCTGTAGTTTTTGTGTTTGTTTGTGTTTTTTAAAAAAAAAATCTTTTTATTTAATGAATGAATAGTACGTTCTGGAAGTTTATTGATTATGACTTGTGATGGTATTTAAAAACCCCAGAATAAAAGTATTTAAAGCTCTTGAGTTATTAAGTTACAATAGAATTGATTGATTTAACATTTGTTTTCACTATTTAATGATTTTCTATATGTATTCTGGATCTCTGTTCCATGTACTAAACCTGGTGTCGTCTACACCTAATTTCTCCTTGAATATTATTCCTCTCTTCCGACGTGGCGTTTTATTCACTGTTTAATATTTGGGAAGAAACTTCTCAGCGGCGTTCGCGACTTTCCATCAACTTCGATTTGATACTTTTTTTTTTTTCAGAACACTAAAAAAAAAAAAAAAAAAGAAAAAAGAAGCTTTGGTTGATTCACCACAATTTGTATAAAAAAATTGAAGAGCTCGAAAAGAAGGTCATAAAATGTCACAAGTTTATTCAGCTCCTCGCTCAGATACACTATTCCTGAGTGGTGAGAAAGTCTCCGGTGATGATATCAGAAATCAAAATGTATTGGCTTGCCAGGCAATTGCCAATGTAGTAAAATCATCCCTGGGTCCAGTGGGTCTCGACAAAATGATGGTAGACGATATCGGTGATGTTACAGTAACCAATGATGGAGCTACGATCCTGGGACTGTTGGATGTTGAACATCCAGCTGGAAAGATTTTGGTCGAATTGGCTCAACAGCAAGACCGAGAAGTAGGTGATGGTACCACTTCTGTAGTCATCATTGCTGCAGAACTACTAAGACGTGCAAACGAACTAGTAAAAAACAAAATTCATCCAACTACAATCATCACCGGCTACCGGTTAGCATTAAAAGAAGCAACTAAATATGTTAATGAGGTCTTGTCAACCTCTGCCGAAACCCTGGGCAAAGAATCATTAATTAGCATTGCTCAAACCTCCATGTCGTCCAAGATTATCGGCTCAGATTCAGATTTCTTCTCAAAGCTAGTGGTAGATGCCATGCTAGCTGTAAAGACTACAAACAATAAAGGTGAAACGAAATACCCAGTCAAAGCAGTAAATATTCTCAAGGCCAATGGTAAATCCAGCAAAGAGTCTATCTTAGTCAAAGGCTATGCTCTCAACTGTACTGTGGCAAGCCAAGCCATGAAGACCAATATCCCAAATGCCAAGATTGCTGTATTGGACATGAATTTGCAAAAAGCTAAGATGGCTATGGGAGTTAATATCACTATTGATGATCCAGAACAATTGGAGGCGATCCGAGAACGAGAATTTGGCATTATTCAAGAGCGAATTGACAAAATTATTAAGGCTGGAGCTAACGTGGTTCTCACCACTAAAGGTATTGATGATTTGTGCTTGAAGCAATTTATTGAAGCCGGTGTCATGGCGGTTCGTCGATGCAAAAAAGAAGATTTGCGACGAATAGCCCGAGCCACTGGTGCTACCATGGTGTCCAACTTGTCCAATTTAGAAGGTGAAGAGGTGTTTGAAGCTTCGTATTTGGGTCAGGCAGAACAGGTTATTCAGGAGCGTGTGTCAGATGATGAATGCATCTTGGTTAAAGGTACCAAGGTACACTCCTCTTCATCTATTATTTTGCGAGGATCCAATGAATACCAATTGGATGAAATGGAGCGATCTGTGCACGATTCTTTGTGTGTTGTAAAGCGAACTTTGGAGAGTGGCTATGTGGTGCCAGGTGGTGGAGCAGTGGAAACAGCATTAAACATTTATCTCGAGAATTTTGCTACCTCTTTAGGATCAAGAGAGCAGCTAGCAATTGCTGAATTTGCAAACTCATTGTTGATTATTCCAAAGACCTTGGCTGTTAATGCTGCTAAGGATAGTTCCGAGCTGGTTGCCAAGTTGAGATCGTACCATGCTGCGTCTCAGAATGCTCTTCCAACTGACACCAAACGACGAAACTACAAGAACTGTGGTTTGGATTTGGTCAATGGTAAGATTGTTGATGCGCTCAAGGTTGGTACCTTGGAGCCTACGATGAGTAAGATCAAGTCGTTGAAGAGTGCCATTGAGGCCTGTATTGCGATTTTGCGAATTGACACTATGATCAAGGTTGATCCAGAGGAGCAGGAGCAAGATCCACATGGTCATTAAGTTAGACGGAGTACTTGGGCATCGAGTTTGGTGGAGTGTAGATCAGATGAGTATATATAATAAGAATATGGATGTATGCTATTACATATGTGAGTATTGCTTTTTTACATTTTTCTTTATCGTTTAATAGTCTGTGACAACGTAGCATGATGGTTTGACTTGCTACAGTGTTAAAGGCAATAGATGAAATAGGAATAGACGCGTAGATTAGCGAATGTGTCTGAGTTGCTAGCAAATATACCATTTGGTTTGTAATACGTGTATTAACCCCAATTGAGATAGTCATAGAGCTAGCACAACAAATAGAGATCTAAAGTCTATAATATACCCAAGATGAAAATGCTAAGGGTGCCACAAAAAAAGCACATCGTCATTACCAACGACGACTGTACCGGCCCAGTCTTTCGGCCGTCATTAGACTGAATGTCGCAGATTATGTTATCATATGAGAACGACTCAGATGGTGGAACCACAATCACACTGTTAATACTAGCACTAGCACCTATCCTTACTGGTTTGCGATTTTCATCCGGCGCTAAATAATGCGCCACTGTACTCTTACATTGACTGTCATAAGGATCACACAACATTTCTTGCAACGGGGGCATCTCAATTAAAGACATTTTAGCAGGTTCGGCACCATATTTTTCTGGTTCTCCTTTAGGTCTGAGCTCTTTCAACTCCAGCAAACCCAGTGCTTCTGGTTCAAGCTCTTCAAAACGTGGCTCCCCCTTTGGCCGCACATGGTGCGGCTTTCCCTGCCGTAAGCGCTGGACATCTCGTTGAAGTGCCTCATAATGAGCATAGTAGTAGCTATGGACTTCGTGGGTATAGCTGCTCATTGATTGCAGCGAACCTATCCAGTTCTCTAGATGAGTGTTGATCTTCTGCCAGGTCTGCAGCTTGTCATACACTTCTGCCATCCGCTGTCCAGCTTCCGACGAGTTTGTGATTTCATACGGAGCATTGGCATCATTGGCACTAAAGAGCTTATGGTTTGGTTGGATCAGGCTGGCCACTGGCTGGACCAAAGCATAGAAGGAAATTAGAGCTATAATACGCATATATGGTAGTTCTGTCTGTTTCTCTCTAGCTTGTTGGGTGAGTGTTCTTCTCCAGAGATTTACAGTTTAACGGGAGTCCGGTGATTGAGACTCCGCTCTACCAACCGTCAAAGGACTACTACATAGGCTGTATCCTATTTCATTATTGCCACATATCTTGCCTTAAACATATATTATCTATAGCCTCCAAGTACCATTATAATGGTGATCGCCTGTCTGCTATTATAGATCTCAGCCCACACTGCAGCAATACGATATAAACGAGCTCACATGTCACTACGATCACCGAACGGCTGAAGACCCTAGTTAAAATAAAATAAAAAAAAAAAAAAATAAGCTGGGTCGGAAGGCAATGGACGGGGCAACGGTCCGTCTATCCTTACTTCGGGCGACCAGTTTGAAATTTGGGACAATTTCTAGAACTTGCACTATACCTAAGAGTCAATACTACTGGCCCAAGGAGTCAACTTCAGCAATGGATATAAAGGTCAAACAGGAAAAACTGGAAGATGATACCAAGGAAAAACAAAAGGACCCACAATACGAGTCAACTAGCATTCTCGAGAGCTCCGGAACTGTGACGACGATGCAAGAAGACTCCCAGGACAGACCAAAGAGTTCGAAGAGAAGACCACACAACAAGTCTCGAAGAGGCTGCGCGACCTGTAAACGTCGTCGTGTGAAATGTGATGAAACCCATCCAGTGTGCAAAAATTGTGAACACCTGGGACTGGAGTGCTCGTTCACCATTCAGGCCCAGCAGAAAGAGAGACAGGAGCAGATGCTCCAGTCGGCCAGGGCATTGAACTTGGTAGACATCCGACTGTTTTACCACTACACAACAGATGTGTGGAAAACAATCACCCATTCAGGCATCCTAGACGACAAAATATGGGGCACAGATGTACCCATGCTGGCATTCGATTATCCTTTTCTGATGCATTCTATCTTGACCTTCTCAGCTACTCATTTGTCTAGGACCCATAGTGGCATCCCAGAAAACGTAATAACAGTGCATCGTGGAGACGCATTGAATCTTCTGCGCCAGGAGGTTCAGAAGGTCGCTGCAGAGAACTTGGATGCATTGGTTGCTGCTTCTATTTTACTGATTTTAGACTCGTTAGCAAATGCCTCACTACCGTATGCCACATCACCTAGCTCATTACCTGCTTCGGCCTGGTTGCATCATGTTAGAGGTGCTGCTACAATCCTTATATCAGTTCAGCCGCTGCCGCCAGAATCGAGGTTCTATGAGCTGATTAATATCGACCTCCGTGACCTGGCAAGTGTACAAGTTCCAAACGACGGGATCCAGCTGATAGGGGTGTCTGGACTCGAGTGCTTTGATGAAGATTTAAGAGATCTATACCCGGTCCATACAGCCTCTCCTTATTTTCAAACTCTGGCATATTTAGATAAACTGTACCACCAACAGACCCGACCAGATTTTATATTACGGGTGTTTTCATTCCCGGCATTTTTGGACAAAGATCTGATCGGGTTACTAATCCAGGGAGATGAAATGGCGAAGCGAGTCATCAAGGTTTACTATAAGCTGGTGAGGTCTTTTATTGCAGAAAAGCGCAAGACCGTATGGTTCTTGGAGGGTGTTGCAAAGGTTCTACCTATAGATATGGATTCAGAGTATGGGGGTCTTGGATTCATCACTTCAGCGTTGCCTGTGAATATCAGCTCTGGTAATGTCAACGACATTCTGTCTCTGGGTGCACCAGGCGGGTTGGAGAAGGCGTTGGAAGGGTTTGATGCCGGGATTTTAGCTGGTATTAACGAAGCAGAGAGCTTACAGGATATGGATAAGATTGAGCCTGGGTTGACAGAGATGTAGGGGATCCGTCTTAGCATTTTTATTTATGAATACATATGTATATTCAACATTTTTATTCCGATATTTTTTGGTTGACATGAGCTGCAACATTTTATTATTCGAGCATTCTGGTTTTCTACTATCTACCTTCAATGTATTAATTTAGTTTGATACTCCTATGTATCAAACAGTTACTGATGTGGTTTAGGGCCAGTGCGGCTCTATAACCACGCCGCACGAGGCTTGGGTCTTGTGAATAAACCCCCCAATTGAACGACAGATCAAACTATACACATTAGGCTCTTGGTGAAATTTGGCTGCAGTCCTATTTAGTAGTAATACCAAAGTAGCACCCCTCAGGGACTTAATTGTCTTTCAGAAACCCTTTATTTTCTATCGGTATCACTCCGCGCGCGCTGCTCGGTGAACTGGCAATCGCGACAACATTTGGTGACAAATTTCTAGATCATTCCTCTCCAGAGTGCCTAGAAAAAAAAACACCAATAAAAAAATAACGGCCCCATTATCTTTCTTCTCAGTTTCTTCAGTACCAACTAGCTACTAACCTACGCTTTCCCCAAGTACAAAAAAGAGAATGGTTCTGCACAATCCAAATAACTGGTATGTAATTAGAATTTACTTGAATCTATGGGCTTTCTCGATACTAACCAGTTAATAGGCACTGGGTCGACAAAAACTGCTTGCCTTGGTCCCGGGAATATTTCAAGGAACACCTCACTGGACTTTCAGCGTCAGAAGGAGAGACGTCTGCCCAAATCACAAATGTCAAACAATGCGATGGAGACGTCGATGTGTCGCAGCGAAAGGGCAAAGTAATCTGCTTGTTTGATCTGAAATTGGTGCTGGAATACTCTGGTAAATGCAAGGACGAGCCAAATGTATCCGGCCAAATAGAAGTGCCTGAGCTAGCTTACGACACAGAAGAAGACGAAATCGAGTTCAGAATTGGAATCAACAATGATACAAGCTCCAAGGAACCAGTGAAAAAGCTAATTCGATCCAAATTAGTACCCCAACTGCGAAAGGCCCTGGCACAATTCGGCAAGGATTTGATCTCGACTCATGGAAAGGATCTTCAACATCCAGATCAAGTCGCCGCAAACAAAGCTAAACTGGCTGATCCTTCTGGCTCTGGTGCTTCCAGTGCTGGTGAAAAGAAGGAAGAACAAAAAGTCGTTGGTACAAGGGCTTATAACACTACTTCACTAAAACTGGAGCCAGTGTTTAATGCCACCGCTGACCAGCTGTACGATGCATTACTCAAGCCTGAAATGGTTGCTGCCTGGACTCGATCGAACCCAGATATCGCTCCAGAAGAAGGCAGACCGTTCACATTGTTCAATGGCAATGTTTCTGGCAAAATTGAGAAGCTTGATAAAGCTAATCACAAGATCCAGATGGCGTGGAGATTGCGGGACTGGAAGCAAGACCACTTTGCTGCTTTGAATATTCAGCTGGTGCAAGGTGCTGGCGAGACCACAATGAAGGTCAACTGGTCTGGGATCCCAATTGGCCAGGAAGAGGTTACTCAATCCAACTTTGAAGAGTATTATGTCAAATCTATCAAATTGACTTTCGGATTTGGTACTGTGTTGTAATAAAAAGACGAAAAAGACCTCAAAATAAGTATTCAATTAAATCATATCTTTATAGTCAATTAGTAAATAAATATCTAGAAGAGTGAATAAATTATACAGTCAGTATGGTACTGGTCACAATGCGCTATCACACAAACCCAGGAGGTACACCAGACGCATGCTTCTCACCCTCTGCAGTCTTATATACTCCTCCAAGCGCCGAGTTCCACTTCAAGTGGCCGCCCTTCACCAGTTGAACCATGCTGAACGCATCCATTGTGGCATACTTAATGCCGGTCTCCGGATCTGTGAATTTGGCAATTTTACCAGTGACAGTGCAGGTACGCATCTGCACCTGTCGATACACTTCTCGAGGGTCGTAAGTGTAGGATTTAGCATTGGTGATGAGGTTTGCGTTACCGCCAGTGGCCGCAGCTACTGCAGCTGCAGAACCACTAGACAACGCACTGCTAATTTTCTTCTTGGTGCCATTGGCGGTACTATTCCTCAGCCCAGATCCTATACTAATACCAGCAACACTTCCGGATGATGCACCACCAGAATTAGTCTTCCCAGTTGAAGAGTCTCCTCCTGTTGATGATACAGAGTCTTCAGCTGGAATTAGGGCAGCTTGCTTACCAAAAAGAATGCCACGAACTCGGATTCGGGTGTAGTCTAGCTCGTCGTCAAAGTTCACTAGAGTGACAGTATTACGCTGACGAATTGAGTAAGGTCCTACTACGTCTGGTAGTCTGTACTGCCCATCTGCACCGTACTCTGAGGCGTGGAAGCGGCTACTTTTCGAGAGACGTCGCTTTTTGTGTCCACCAGCGGGGGCAAAATCTTCCGGCAATTCGACCATGGAAGCAGGGAAATGGCCGTGAGTTTTCGGTTTTTCTGGTTCTTGGGATTCTTCTGGTTCCTGGGACTTCTCTTCCGGTTCTCGAGACATTTCTTCGGGTTCCTGAGATTTACCTTCAGGTCCTTCAGACTTTTTTTCAGGTTCTTGAGACTTTTCTTCTGGTTCTAGAGATTTGTCTTCTGGACCCTGAGATCTCTCTTCGGGTTCTCGAGACATTTCTTCGGGTTCCTGAGATTTACCTTCAGGTCCTTCAGACTTTTTTTCAGGTTCTTGAGACTTTTCTTCTGGTTCTAGAGATTTGTCTTCAGGTTCTTGGGATTTGTCTTCTGGCTCTAGAGATACGTTCCCTGGATCTTGGTTCTTCTCTTCTGGCGTTTCAGATACTTCTTGGAGCCCTACTGGTTCCTGGGACTCCCCTGGATCTCTATCTCTAGCTTCCTCTGATCCTTCTCTATCCCCAGGAGTTTCTTTCAATTCCCCAGCGCCTTCTTGAACATCAACCTCAGCGCTCTTTGATCTTTCAGTCTCCTCTTTTTCAGAGACTTCAGAATCGAGGCCTGATTCCGAAACTTTAAACGAATCTACCCCAGCTGATCCATTTTGAGTTTGTTCTGTCTCTGCAACGTCCGCTTCCTTAGGTTCTGGAGAGTCCAGCTCCATGGCTAGTCCAGTACTTTCTCCAGGCAATCTGGGCGATTCAGACTCGACTACTTGCCTCTCAGTTTGAAGTTCTTCAATCTTCTCGCTTTGCCGTTCTTGAGATTCTCCACCAGATTCCAAAGAGTTTGATGCTACAGCTGTATCAGTCACCTTTTCAGACTGCTCGGTAATGTTCTCTCCTTCTACGTCTAGCTCCTTCTGGTGCTCCCCTTCTACTAACTCTTTCCTCTCCTTTTCGATTACGTCTAATTCTTTCTTCTCCCCTTGGTCGTCTTCCTCTTTCTCATTTTCAATCGCTTCTGATTCCTTACTCTTCTTAACCTCCACAGGGGCATCCAAAGACTTGCCTTCCTCTAGTGAGCTGCTCTTTTTGTCGCCATCACCCATCTGATTGCCATCTTCCTTGCCTAGCCCTGTTTTTGCTCCCACATCTTTACTTTCCTTAACAGAGGACACAACCTCTATCTTAGGTCTTGTAAATATCCTCCTGGGAGGAACCAACTTCGTTGAACTGACATATCTGATCACATTTGTCAAAGGCTTCCTACGAGCTAGTACCGCCGCTCGCTGTCTCTGCCTCCTCGCTTCTTCTAGCTCTACATAACGATTAAGCGAAGCGATATTTTTCTTTTCTGTGATCTTTGCCTCTTCCAGGCGCTCCTCCTGCGTCATTTTACGCACTTGTTTCTTCTTATGTCGATGCTGGGGCACACTAGCCCGCTTCGCTTCAGACTCTTTCAGTCTCTCTATCACAGCCTTTGTGTTCTTTACCACGGCACTTCTTTTGGAAACCCGTCTTGACCCACTGAGCAAATCAGCAGCAGTGGTCCGCTGACGTGCAGGAGCCGGTTTCTGCTGGTTATTGTCATTTTCCTTCTTTTTCTTCAACGGTTGGGTTAATGACTTGATTTCAAACATTTTTTTCTTTCGCTCTTGCTGCTGTTTGCGTTTTTCAGCTCTCTGTTGCTTTTGTAGTTCTTTTTCACCTGCCTCTTCATCTTGGTCGTCGCCCTCGTTTTCGTCAGATTCGCTCTCTGAGCTGAAAAAGTCGTCTTCTTCTTCTACTTCTGAAGCCTTCCTCTTTTTTGGACGCTTTTGGTCTGTCTCTTCTTGTTCTTCTTCGTCTTCTTCTTCTTCTTCGTCTTCACTACCTATATCTAAAGGCTCCAGATCTTGTCCTTCCTCGAAATCCATATCATCATCGAACTCCATAAAGATATTGTCCTCGTCATCTAAGGGCTCCTCTGCAGTAAGTAATGCTTTTAGCCTACTTCCTGCATTGGCTCTTCTTTTACGAGTTGCCATGAGATTTGGCTCTTCATGCAGCTCCAATTCTGGATCTGATTCGGATTCAGACATTTTTTTTCTATCGTCGCGTTCAAAAAAATCACAATAAAAAAAAAAAAAAAAAAAAAAAAAAAGTCGTTGTCAAGAATTAAACTCACAACGACAGAAAATCATCACCTCCGACTATTATCATCACAAAATGAGTCGGTACTTGGGACCACTAAGAGTGGCTAAAAGATACCAGTCAACGGCATCTGCAGATGAGTTGAAGCATTTTGCTCAGCTGGCTGATACCTGGTGGGATGTTCAAGGTCCTCAGCGAATCTTGCATAAAATGAATCTTTTGCGAATGGATTACATTCGGGATACACTCACAAAGCATTCACAATTCAGGCCTCGACCTGGTGTATCGATGCAACTCTACCCGGAAAACGTCCAGTCGCAATATAATGCTAATTCTGGAATTGGCCAGAATCTGAAGGTTTTGGATGTGGGCTGTGGTGGAGGAATCCTGGCAGAGAGTTTGGCCAGACTGAATGAAACAAAATCGGTACAGGGAATTGATTTATCACCAGATGTACTACAGGTAGCTAAACAGCATATGCAAAATGACCCATCTCTGAAGGAAAAGCTAAGCTATGAGCATATGGAACTGGCGCAAGTAGATAGCCGGGACTATGATATAATTACAATGTTTGAAATGCTAGAACATGTTGATGATCCTAGCAGTATGCTACGAAATGCTTTGGACAGGGTAAAGCCAGGAGGATGGGTGTTTTTGTCCACGATAAACCGTACTTTTGTGTCGTACTTTACGACCATTTTTATGGGTGAAGATGTTTTGAGAATTGTTCCAAAGGGCACTCACACTTGGGCAAAGTACATTAACGAGTCTGAGCTGAGGAACTGGGTGTGTGAACAAACGGATGTAGTTGAGTACGTTACAAGCGATGGGTGTATGTATGTCCCGCTATATGGATGGGTTTTGACTAAGGATCAATCTGTTGGGAACTATCTTATGGCGATAAAGAAAAAGGCTGAGTGAGTCTCTGGAGTTTTAGGTTCTTTGAAATCCGAATAGGTGTACAAACTTCGTGACCCGTGCTTTGAGCGTTTGTGAGTGAGTTGATTGTTACATAGAGATAGCCTTAATATCCGAAAATTGAGAGCTAATTAATAAATATATATATTATAATAGGAATATGGGAGCTAAGACGTACGTGCATGGACTTGTTTATGGAGATGTTCATGAGTTGTATATAATAGAATTTTGGTCCACTACTCAACAGACTGAGCTGGAATTGCCTCAGGCTTGCTCTTATCACCCTCCTTCACTGGCTCATCCACAAACGGTGGCATCTCCTCCAAATAGCTAGGGGTCTGCTCTGCCCCTTCTCCCTGTAGTGATTCAAACTCCATCTCTTCCCCAAGAGCCTCCAACTCGGCATCCAGCTCGGATTCATCTACGTCATCGGGAACAGCATAGTTCCGCGACATAGTGTCCTGAAGCTCCTGCGACATGTCGAGGAGATCTGCCATCTCGTCCTGCAGAGACTCAATCTTGTCTATATTCACCTTGCCATATTGCTTCTTGATCTCTTTATTGGCCGATTTCATAGCATCGACAGTAGCCATGGTGTTTCTCAGGTTGTCTGTGGTCATAACAGCCTGTTCCATATTCCAGGACTGAGTTTCAAGCTGCTCCTTTTGAGCCTCAATCATTTTCCGCTGTCGTAGCAGCTTTTTAGCTTTTTCCTTCAATGCGTTTTTGCCTGGACCGTCTCTCATACGGCTCATTTTTTGCTGGTAAGTGGACAGCTCTGCATTGATTTTGGAGAGTTTTACGTCCATAGAGGACACCCTAGTGTCTATATTTGACTGGGCATCTGAAAGAGATGGTTTCGGAACTGTGTTTTTGGATCCAAACAGTCTATTCATGGTTATTTGGGGGATCTAGTACTGTAGGTGTGGTGGTGGTACTTTTGTGTTAGGGCAAAAGTCCCAAGCGGAGCTGTGGGGCTCTTACGTGCGGCTCATATTTGTGGCACTATCTGCACCTATCAGCTGAGCGGAAAGTCGTCGATTATCTGTCTGAAGTATGTAAACATCAAAAATGGTTTATATCTAGTATATTTTGTAAATAACTATGTATGCCGAGGTTTGTTTTTTCTCTGCGTTAGATGGACATTTTGTACTGCCTAGGGTCTTGTTATTTTAGAAGATTGACAGCAGTACTCCTCTTCTGGAAATCGGGCATCAACAATACCTTTTTTTCCATAGAAGTTGTAAATACATGCCAGGACCTCTTTGCTACAAGCCCGAGACTCACTGGAGACACACATTCCATATCCTCGACAACTCCTTAAAAGTACGGACAGTGGGCCATCCAGTGCCTCGGGAAACCTCCTCAAAATACGCCACTACCGCATCTCTCTCTGCCTCAGTCTCTAAATATGTAGCTGCATATTCTACTAGATGTACCGAATTCAGCTTCAACCCCGTGTCAGCTGCTGATATCGTCACTCCGAGAAACGTTCTAGCCAACTCCCGCTCATCACCTTCTTTTAATAAAAGTAGTGCAAAATAGTAGTACTGTAGAGCACATGTGTGCCATGGATGCATATAAATAATGACAGGAAATATCCCATCTGATTCATGGTATTTCTCAAAGCTAGGAGGGAGCTTTGCGAACCAGTCATTGATTTGTTTCACAATCTGCGCTCTAGCTGATGCTGATTTTCTATTGCCGAACACAAAGTTGCATGCTCTGGCAGTGATGAAAGTAATTCTATTAGTCCAAATGCAATCGCTTCCAAGCGAGAAGAACTGCAAGTTGTTATTGTTGTTGAACATGCATGTTTTGCGCTCTATAACCGCAGAATGGATATCCTGACGGATATATGTCCAAAAGCTCACTTCCCGAACTCCAGTGCCAGAGAGTTGCCAGATCGGATCATCAGCAATCAGTGAAAAGGATCCTCGGAGATGGTATTTTGGATCCTCGTTGGGGTTCTCCTCGTACTGGAACTGCTCCCCTGCTCGGAGTAGTACCGTTGTAGCCAAAAGAGCTGGGTCGCTCAAGTAGGCTCTATTATTCAATGCTGGAATCAACAGTCTATAGCACTCGCTGAGGAATCTCTGTTCGGCCTGGATAATTTCTGCGTTGTTTGCTTTATCTAACCGTTTGAGAATCACTGCGGAATACGACAAGCATGCGTAGAGTAGCATGGGGCAAGTCAGTGCCAGTGATACTACTGTGGTGCTGAAGTGGTGGGCATCACTCACAATGTCCATATATTTGGCAATATTGTTTTTGAAGAATTCCAAAAGCCTCATACAGAGTGGGTCAGTTACCATTTGCTTTTCGCTGTATAGACCTGGGGCTGATCTGACTGGATCCCGCAGTTGAGCAGCTGCCTTAGTTCCTTCTGTGTATTCGCTTAGTCGGATTCTCAAAGCACTTTCATAGACACATTCTCGGCTTCTCTTGGAGCAGTTGAAGCATGCTGGTTGTGCGTTGTCGCATTTTAGATGGCGGAGTCTACAGAACGAGCAGCCAGCTCTTCGTTTCATGGTGCTTTTCGAATAGATGGTTGTAAGTGGAAAAATTTAGAATTAGAAAAGTCTCTAATAGTAGTTGAAAAAATGCGCAAGATACCTGATCCGAGAAAAGAACCTTTTTTTTTTTTACAAATGAGCTATTCGTTTCGTCCTGCAATTCCAAAGTAGAACAAAAAGCCCATATGTTGTCGGTCGGTGGACCTAAATATACAGTTCACGGTTTAAGGTGGAGGATAAGAAAAAATGCCATTTAAAGTGGAGGAGGAATTTTTTTTTTCCTTTGGTGCGGCTGGATTACGTGATCACCTGATACACACGTGACTCAACGGTGCTCCGGTCAAAATCCCCAATCATCAGTCATCAACGAGTAATGCGTTTGTAATTTGACGGAAAAAGCCCGGGCCCAAGCACATAGCAATGCAAAGTTTATAATCATTTGAGGAACGAACTATATTCGGTCTTTTTGCGATGATCTAATTTAGAGAGTTAGTTGATTAGTTGCAATTGACACGTTGCTGTAATTCAATAGAAACATAGTCTGTGAAGTAGAATCAATTCCAATTTTAGTGTTGATTGATCCAAGCCGCACTTGCAAACTGGATGAAAAATTGGTAATTATGATGATCTGTTGATTTTTATCCGAGACACCTTCTGCAAACATATATAAATAATAACTGCTGATTAATACTTTAATCTCAAAATAGTTCTCGTGTTAAGTTTAAATACCAGTCGATAGACACTTCTTTTTCACTCTTCTAATCTCAGCGAGCCTCGGACCGGACACATCCTCTTTCTTACTTTTTTTTTTTCCCTCACTTTATTCTTTGTGCAAAGTATAATTCAAGAGCTTTAAAATTTATAAATACCTGTGTCACTCCCTTTCGAATATATTGAAAAGAATTATTGCGGTCTCACTATGTTTGATGATATACAGGTAGCTTTGAATGCATTCAGTATGTTTACAAATAAAAAGGAAATCGGTGTGCTAACCTTCTGAAGAAAATGGTGAATTTTTGGTTGTATTAGATGATGAGAGCCGAGAAAATGAAGGTGATTTGATTATTGCAGCAGATGCAATTACTACCGAGAAAATGGCATTTCTAGTGCGATACTCTAGCGGCTTTGTATGTGCTCCAATGACAAATACAATTGCGGATCGGTTGGATTTGCCCTCGATGACATCGAATTCGAATGATCGTCACGGGACAGCTTATACTATTACTTGTGACTTTGCTGAGGGTACTACAACTGGTATCTCAGCTCATGATCGAGCCTTAACTGCCAGAAAACTGGCTGATCCGAGCACCAAAGCCGGGGACTTTCTGAAACCGGGCCATGTGGTTCCACTGCGAGCAGTTGATGGTGGAGTTAAGGCTCGACAGGGACATACCGAGGCTGCAGTGGATTTGTGTAAACTATCTGGCAAAGAGCCAGTTGCTGTGATCTGTGAGATTGTTAGAGATAAGGATGGGCTGATGGCTAGGAGAGACGATTGTTTGGAGTTTGCTAAGCAGCATGGGCTCAAGGCTATTACAATTGAGGATCTAGTTAAGCACCAGGCGTGATAAAATTTGAAACAAAATAATAATAATAAGCATGTCGATTTTATAAATTGCGATGTATGTCTATAATACCTAATTTATTATTCTCAGAATCATAGGAGAGCCACACTCGCATCTAAGTATTCGGCCATATGCTATATATATGGAAAAAATTAGACAGGTTTAGATGACATTATATTAATGGTGCCCAGATAGCCACTTTCCCTGTATGGACCAATATCTGTGCATAGGCCAACTAACTTAGCTCTTGTTAATCGATGCATCTACTTCTTACTTGCATATGCCTCTTTCCCCGGCCAGTCGAACTCTCGAGTGACATCACCGAAGAAGTCAACATCGGCATCACTTAGCTCGGCACGTTTTTCCTGGAATTCGAGAACAACCTTTTGCAAAACCTCGATACACTTCTTCTTCATATCACCACTCAAAAGAGTACCAGCCCGATAGTCAGCTGCTAGCTTCTCAACCTCGTCGTCTTCTTCAATAAAGAACCGTAGGTACTGATATGCCACATCGACATCTGGATCTCCACCGTTCTTGATGTGCTCTTCCTTGGTGGCGGCTCCACCAGAGAATGCATACTTTTTGATCTTGTTGGCAATCTGCTTCTGGGTATCGGTCATGAAAATAGCAGAACTATCGACCGAGGCAGACATTTTGGACCCAGGACCTTGCAAAGCAGGGAAAAACTTGGAGTGGATCAGACTTGGCTTTTGGAACTTGAGTTTAGCAGCCACATCCCGACATACTCTGAAATATGGATCTTGATCAATAGCACAAGGAATTAGACATGGGATGTCTGACCTTGTCCCGAACAGGTGTGGGAAGGAGGTGGAGAATGAGGTTGCAATTTGGACAGAGCAAAAATGGACTCGACCAATGTTAGCTGAGTCGTCGAATCCAAACACCGACTTGGCAGTAGTGGTGGTGATTTGTCGAGATGTTCGAACAACATTCTCATAGAAAGCACCGTTCATGTACTTTAAGTCACTGAAGATGAAGGTCTTCTTGGGGTCAAAACCCATGGCGATGATGTCCTTGGCATTCTCTACTGCGAATTTTTTGACATCCTCGATTTTCAACCCTTGCTTGAACAAGAACTTTTCGTCGTCGGTTAGTTCAATTACCAATGGCACTTGGAACACATCCTGGAGCCACTTGGTGAACAGGAAAGGCACCATGTGGCCCATATGCATAGATCCAGCGGATGGTCCACGCCCAGTGTATAAGAAAAATGGCTTTTTCTGTTCATAACGGTCCAGAATTCGGTCAATGTCTCGTCCACTGAAAAACATTCCTCGACGTAGCAGTCTGTGAGGCTTGTGGCCTGTCACGGCCTCAAATCTCTGTAGAATTTCCTCAGTGATTTTTTTGGTACCAAACTGGTTGATCAGTTTGTCGTAGTCAATGTCCATTTGCTGGCCATCGACCACGGCTCCCTTGACGTCCCATGGGGTGATGTTTTGTTCGGCACTAATTTCAACAGCTTCGACTCCTTGGGTGAGCTCCTGGGTTTTGTCCTCAGCCATAGCTTAACTTTTATATAGATATAGATATTAGATGGAGATGGTGAAGGTTGGGTGATGATGAATTTTTAAGACTCACTGCGCGGCGGAACTGGCCGTGCTAGGATTTACTGTGAAGAATGATCACTGCATGGATCCGTGCAATTGTATAGGTATTGCTCTAAGAATTTCTCCCTAGTATTCGACAACTGGATAGAAGATATATTATTATATTTTACAATAAACTAGCTTAATTGAGGAGATTAGAGGAGAAACCGGGGTGACCGTGACAGGTTTAAGCCCCATATCGTCGCTCAGCTTCCTTCCAGTTGATTACATTCCAAATGGCCTTGAAGTAGTCAGCCTTGACATTCTGGTATTGCAAATAATAGGCATGTTCCCAAGCATCAATACCAACAATTGGGATGTATGGACCAGTAACTGGGTCTTGATTTGGCTTTGTGATGGTCTCCAAGGCACCGTTTTCCTTGTTCTTAACAATCCATGCCCAGCCAGAGCCCTGCACACCAGCCAACTTGGTGTTCATATTGGAAATCAGGTTGTCCAAAGATCCAAAATTGCTCTTAATAGCCTGGTCCAATGGAGAGCCAGAGGCTGGTGGTTCTCCACCGCCTTGAGACTGTGGGGCTAGGTTCTTCCAGAACAAGGAGTGGTTGATGTGACCTCCGCCGTGGAAATTGATCATTGGTTGCAACTCAATCTGAGCACGGATGTCACCGGCATCCTTGGCCTCAGCCATCTTCTCGCTGAAAGTGTTGAAAGAGTTGACATAGGTATTATGATGCTTTTTGTAGTGCAATTCATTGATTTGACCAGAAATGTGAGGCTCGAGAGCACCGAAATCCCAGTCCAAGTCGGGCAGAGTAGCTTTGCCTCGGGCGAGAACAGCTGTGGACATGTTAGCCTTTGGGGCGGCTCGTAGACAAGATTTGGCAATTGCAAGAGACATTGTTACTTTGTTCTTCTTTGGTTTTAGTCTAATGATTCTCCAAGTTATTTTGATTGGAGAAGCTCTCTTTATATAATCCTCTTAGTTGGGAGCAAAGCAGTAGAAGGTCGGCGCATGTCCGAATCGGAGCAAAGGACTGGAACAGATGATCTCATTGTCCGACACTCTCATTAGTAATGTTCCGAGTCTAGATAGGTGATTGTGGGGATTGGAGGGTCGTAGTGTGGTTTGTAAGGTGCTTGTGTAGCAATTCGAGTTGCGATTGGAAAAATTATGGGCACATGGCTATTTTGTGGTAGGTCGAGATCACCTGCCAATGCCTGTTCGGTTATCAATATTTAACTGAGCAAGACATGGGTGCACTTATTTAGCTAGGCATTTGATTGGAATATCTGAAATAAATACAAGTGCGTTGGAAAATGATTCACAGAGTTTAAGAATTGGAGTATGGTGGATTATCAGACAGTTTGTTCTCCCCAGAATCACTCTCCAGCGCGCCCCAGGTTACACGTAAACACGCTCCTCGACTTTTTTTTTTTAAGGATTTCCACCTCTTACACATCTTTAGACCATCTTCTTAGTTGATCACGAATATATATAAAACAATAGGGGATCCCAGATATCACAATGTCTCTTGATACTTTGATTGGTGCCGGAATGTTGACAGTAGCTACGGTGGTGTTTGTATATTATACTACTTGGACATTTGTATTAGTACGTGGATTTGTATTTTTGTTGATTAGTACTAACTTTATATCTAGCCGTTCATTGACGAACCTCACTTCCTTTATTCATTCTTCCCAGCTCGAGAATGGGCCATTCAGATCCCTGTCATGCTTCTGTTGGCTGCTATCGCCTTGGTTGGTACTTTTATTGGCACCGTGATGATCAAGTCTGCAGAGAAGGAACGACGAAAGAATGAGGCCAAGAAGACACAGTAATTTATTTCACTTTTGACAGTTTAATTTCGAGATTTCAATTTTGACAGTTTAATTCTATCCCGATATTTCAATTTTAACGGGTTAATTCCGAAATTTGTTTTGTAATCAACTAGATTAATAATTTCAACTCTGAGTATTAGGAGTGCACCCTGGTTCTTGTAGCTTTTTCTTTTCTTTTTTACTTTTTTTTTTTTTTTTTTTTTTTTTTTGGTATCACTATTCGACAGGGCTGTTTCGGTAGTACTCTGGATTATTCGATTGGCACAATGTGCTCCAACTGTATGACTTTCGTAATGTAATCCCTATATCTGTCAGTGGTTTTAGTACGGAGCTTCAAACCCAATTGCTAATTGACTAACTATCCCTTACCCGTTGCATCTCTCCCAGGCTTGTTAGAAAAGACATTTTTCTGGGCAATATTCATTTTCAAGAAACTATGTCTTCTCTAATTCATGTGCTAGCGGCTAAACGCTCAATAAATCGCAACACTTCTAAAACCTGTCTTGTAATACATCCATATTCAGGTGAGCCGCACACTGGGAGGCGCAAAGATTCCCTAACCCAACTCACACATCAATAACTATTTTCTCGCTCTATCTGAAGAGAATTAATCACTTCAACAGCAATGTTAATAATATTAGTAAGAGTACAGAAAATACCAGTGCTGCTACTCTCAGTGACACATCTACTTACCATATACAAGCCATCTTGATTCATGATCGGCAAAATGGGTCAGAATAATATGCTGACCTTGCAAATACATCTCTACAATCGTATAGACCAGATTTGACCAACATCCACTGCATATGCTTTCGAGATACAGAATAAGACATCTTTTCCTTCTAACATACTATTAACTTGTCCCCACGCCAACATCTTGCCCCATCTTTTTAAGACAGTGCGAAAACGTAAACCCGTCATTCCTATACTAACAAACACTCACTATAGCCATGCATTGCACATAATACACAAGGGTTCTTGCTCAGTAGCATTGTCTCGGAGTCACGTTCTGCCTATTTCCCGCTGCCACTAGAGCATCGAGCCTCTATCACGAGCTCAGGGATAGCCTCCAAAAGTTCAAAATCCCGCAACATGATCTCACAATCCTATTTTTTTTTTCCCTTAGTACCTCATAATCCTATAAAACCTTTTCAGGGCTTTTACTGGACGTTACGTACCTTACGCACATATCCCCATTAGCTCAAGCACAGGAAGTTTCAGGACCGGCTTTATACAGCAGCAGCAGCGACCGCCGCCGCCTCTAATCCACCACTAAAGAGGCTGCAGCGCACTACCAGGTCCACCCGAACCAGCCTCCTCCTCACTCGTCATTTGTACCTTACGACGACTGCCTAACCTTTTTGCGGTATTTTGCTCTGTACTTACCTAACAATAACAGCTGTGGAATAACTATCCAAAGGCTGCTACAGAAACAAGGAAAAAAAAAAAAAGACAGATTAAAATAAGAGGACAGCAGTAACTGGTAACAATATTCAGATTGCATTGTTTCTACTTCAACTACTAGATGCTTATGGTACTTTACCATCTTTCTGTCAGACACCTAAACTATTTGATAAACTAAGCATCACAATCATCTGCTGAAGCATTACACAGGTTGAGACTTCCATTCGTACTTCATCCAATTGATCAGAAGCTCTTCTATGATGAAAGACAGAGCTCCCAAGGGACCCAATCTTACAAGCCCCGCTTTGCTTCTAAGATCACACAGAGGTGACGAACCACAAAATCAGCAACAGCAACAGCATATTTCTTCAAAACAGTCCACAGTTCACTGGGATAGTAAAAACACTCCATTCCTTCCCGGCCTAGACTCCAACAGTAGGCTTATGTCAGCCAATCTAGCCTCCTCTGGAACTGGAACTTCGTCTGCTCACGACATTCTGGTCCCTGATTTGTACGATCTCATTCTGGATCTAAACCGTGACTGTGGATTCGAGCCTTTTTTCAGCAACCTAATTGACATCTTTGAAACCAATTTCGGGGCCCAGAGGCTATCAATCTCAGTGCCACGTGATGCCACTGATATCATTAACATCCCGTGGGGGCTGAAAGCTTTGTGGAACAAAAATGAAAAGATCACTGTGGATCCTGTATTCAGCCAAAGCGGCCAGAGAGATAGCGTTCAGGTAGACAAGGGTGCATCTAGTACTAACAAGGCTAGACCAGATGATGTCAAAGATGGGGCTCATAGAGATGACAATGATGACGATGATGATGATGATGATAGCTGGGACACTGATTTCGACGATGAAGAAGAATTCACACGCGGTACTCCAAACAACCACCAGGTTGTTCAAAAACCGGATAAAGATGAGACTGGAACTAACAGCAACATCAATACATCCTCAAATGTCCCTAACATTAACACTGCAAGCAGCACAGAACCTTCGGGATCACCATCTCCCTCGTCTCCAAAAAGACCCCAGATGAGACACACTGCATCGTTCAGGCAAAAGTTCTCTCTCAGCAGAAAACTATCATTTAGACGCAACTCAACTTCTTCTTCGCCAGTGTCTAAGGAATCTTCAAATCATTTCTATGCCAGTGGCGCTTCTGATGATGAGAATGAGAGTGATAGAACCCTTGGCCTAAGTGCTGCTACTCCAGAGCACGAAACCCCCACAACGACGACAACTACCACAAACAATACGACTAGCAAACCCAGATCACAGTGTGAAAGTACTGAAACTGACAACGACAAAACCAAGACCAAGAGTCAATACAGACACAGACAAAAAAACGAGAGAGAAAGTCTAGACGACTCTGCAATCTCCGCAAAAAACCCTCACATCCGCATATTTGACAAAGTTAGGACTCTAGAATGGGAAGAAGACCCGTTGATTGATGAGCAAGGAGTAGTACATGTTCTGGACAATGATCATTTGGTCTTGCTCCAACGAAAATATGCTAGCCCTTTGCCATTGGGGTCTCATAATGCCGAACAGCCTAAATCCGATCCAAATAGAGACTATTTCTACGACACCGAGCAAGCAACTGTGTCTCCATGGTCTCGATCCCCAGCACCATCTCCAGCTATTCGTGAGACCAATGAGAATCCATTTTTCACGCAGTCATTTGAGATGGAACGGGCTTTTGATGACCCAAATCCTGATGTAATTCAACGGGCCACAAGGCCAGTGGATGCAATCGGCTACGAAGACACTTATTCTATTATTCATATTCTACTTATGGTTCCTTCAAAATCTGGATCGAAATCGCAGCAGAGATCTGCCCCATTGGCAATCCTATCGTTCATGTCAACACTAATCCCATTCCCCAGTAAGCTGAGGGCCATTTTAGATCGATTGGTACCTCACATCACAACTGCATACGTTCAGGCCTGTGCGCATTCCAATCTGGTGAAACTTGTCACCTCTTTGAAGCATTCTCCATACCAACAAAATAGTCGTAATTCGGGCAGCCACCTGCGAAGGTCACCTTACTACGATCTATCTCCAGCTTCTTCAGCCAATTCTGGTCAGCCATATTATCACCACCAGAATTATAGCCAGTCTCATTTTCTGAGAACAGATCCCACGTCATACAAGGGATTGGAGAGTTTGGAACGTATGGACAGATTCTATTCGTCTCTGCGGGAGGACTATACGGAGGATCCGGTCACGAAGCAATTGGAGATATTGGCAAGTAGGAACAGCACTAACGAATCGAGATCGGCGAGTTCATCTCCGCAGAAACACAAAAAATCCTCATCCATTGACCTTAATCCAGGTAATTCGGCCTCAGCAACGGTCTCTGGTCCTATTGCACATAACAAAAGGTTCTTACGAAAGCACCGAGTTCGGCCACATATCCGACGGTTCCTACATTCCTATGGTGCATCCTTTATGTCAGAGCCAGAAAAGGCCTCCAACACATCAACTAGTAATCAATATATTGGCTCTAGTAGTGGTGGTCTCAGCAGTGGCGATGAGGAGCAACCATCCCAACGAAGTTCTACATCTAAGGAATACCGATCAAAGAAGTCTACTTCCGGATTGCCAAAGCCATCGAATATGCTATTGCGCACAATGCTTGATGCGATTCCTGTTCATGTTTTCATGGCTGAACCCGTTCATGGTGATGTCACTTGGGTTTCCAATCGAACTTTGTCATTCAGAGGTCAGACGGCTGATGAATTCATACGGGATCCTACTGCCAGTGTTCACCCAGAGGATTTGAACGAATACTTGGATTCGTGGAACAGTGCACTAGAAAAGGGAGAACCTCTGGCTAAGATGGTTCAAGTTCGACGATTTGATGGTCGATACCGAGCATTTTTCATGAGAGCTGTCCCATTGCAAGATACCAAGGGTGTGATAATGCATTGGTTTTGCACTCTAATGGATATCCACAATCAGAGACAATCACATCTAGAGGCTATTCAAAAGGCCCATGAAGTTGCTGGAGAACAGAAGTACAAATCTTTGGCTGAAAGTACGCCAATCATTGTTTTCACGACTCGTCCTCGTGATGGTATCCAATATGCTAATAATAAGTGGTTTGACTATTCTGGAAGAACCGCTTCAGAAACTTATGGATTTCAATACGTTAGCGCAGTGCATCCTGAAGACAGGGAAAAAGGTGTCCTGCCATTGACTAACAGTGGATTGCCAGACTTGGATAAATTCCGGGGCAAAGAAAACAAAAGTGGTATTTACTCAGTTGAGTTACGACTTCAAAATAAGGATCAAGAGTATAGGTGGCATTTGGTTACGTTTTCCAGCTCAGATGTCGAGACCCAGCCAGACACTATATGGTTTGGTACTTGCACGGATATTCACGATCAGAAGCTGATCCAGCAAAAGCTCAAAGAGGCAAAGGATGCAGCTCAGCGAACAATCGAGTCCAAGTCAAGATTTTTGTCGAACATGAGTCACGAGATCCGAACTCCACTGATTGGTATATCAGGTATGGTAGGATTCTTGTTGGACACTCCTTTGACAGACGAGCAGTTGGATTACTGCCATACAATCTCGTCGTCATCAGAAGCTTTGCTCATGGTAATTAATGACATTCTTGATTTGTCTAAAGTAGAAAGCGGTAAGATGTACTTGACTTACTCATGGTTCCATGTACGCCGACTGGTAGAAGAGGTCAATGAGCTGCTGAGCTCAATGGCAATCTCGAAGAACTTGGAACTAAATTACATCATTGATAACGACGTGCCATCTTGGGTTAAAGGTGATCGAGTGCGATTGCGTCAAGTGATGCTGAATTTGATTGGAAATGCAATTAAATTCACGGACCGCGGTGAGATTTTCACTCAGTGTAGAATCAAAGAAATTTTAGACGAGGATATGATGCTGGAATTCCAAGTTCACGATACTGGACGGGGGTTCACTGAAGAAGATTCCAAGCGGATGTTCCAGCCTTATTCTCAGGTTCACGATAATGGTTTCAAACAAGGAGTGAGTTCGCAAAACAACAGCGGCTCCACCAGTGGCACTGGAGGCACTGGTCTTGGCCTTGTGATTTCAAGACAGTTAATCCAGCTTCATGGGGGTGAAATGTCAGCGGAGGGCCAAAAGAATCAAGGCTCTACGTTTACATTTACTTGTAAAGTTGGCCTGCCAACTGAAAAGGACCACCCAACTGAGGATGAGAAGGCCAAGTCCACTAATGGCACTGACCCAGAAATCACTCCGGATAAGATCGGGCGTGATCTGAATATTCTTGTTGTGTGTCCCTACAAGTTTACTGTCCAGTCCATTTCGCACCATATTCTCGCTACAGTTGCTGAGCCTGCTCGATGCGAGATCAACGTGGTGGACTCAGTTGATGCGGCCACAGATTTGCTAGGCTACGATGATGACAAGTCAAACAATCAGTTCACGCATATTGTGGTGAATATTAACGAGATTGTGGACCAAGTAAGGATCATCAAGTTCATTCAGGGATTACCTCAGAGACTCTCCAAGACTGGCATTATCCTACTAACTACACCGACTCAACGGTCCAAGGTCAATAAGAGGATTAAGCTTGATGAATCAGCAGAGCCTAAAGTGACGTTTTTGCCAAAGCCTTTAAAGCCCAGCAGATACTCTGTAGTATTTGACCCAGCGCAATTGCGAGCAGAGAGTCGGGACATGAAGATGATGAACGCGCAGAAGGATTTGGAAAGCCATAAGTCTGTGTTCGATGGACTTTCTCGTTTTGCGTATGGCAAGGGGTACCGAATATTACTTGCTGAAGACAATTTGGTGAACCAGAAGGTCATGAGCAAGTTTTTGGCCAAGGCTGGATTGAAATGCGATGTTGCTGCGGATGGTGAGGTTTGCACTTCCAAATTTTTTGAGAAGGGAGTGGGTTACTATAGTATGATACTTTGCGATTTGGACATGCCTCGAAAGGATGGTTTCAGTGTGTGCGAGGAGATTCGGGAATGGGAGAAGAAGATGAACTTGACCCCGAAGATCCCGATTGTTGCGTTGAGTGCTTATGTTATGAGTGACATGAGTGAGCGCTGTGACCAAGTTGGGTTTACTGAGTATATTTCAAAGCCTGTAGTGTTTTCACATCTGAAGGATACTATAATCGAGATCCTGACTGCAGTTGAGACTCAGTAGTTTTTGAGTGAAGGTTGTATGGTGGATCGTGATGATGGCATCTGTATTTATTTATTATATGTTTTTCCTGTTGTATATGTATACGTATAATCAATTGGTTTTATACAACGAAGTGTGTGATGTAGTTGATGCTGGCGATTTTATTCTCTACTACTGGAATTCACGTATGGGTATATGTATGTATGGTACAGGTAGGTAGCAGCGATTGCTGCTTGTCCTACCGTACGATACGAGATACACATTCCATACACATCATACCTAAACATGCTACTAAACGATTCTTCGGTAGGAATACATCGTCACCCGCTCTAGCGCGCTGGTACATTTTCCAATGATGCCCAAGAGAAGATTTCTCGCGGCTCACTATTTTTCTGAGCCGCGTGAGGCGCATCGTACCAGGCTCCTCAATAACCTAATCCAAACCTGCTGAACAGGCAATTAGGCACTCTTTTAATCTATAATGCAGTTTATTACTAAGTCACAGGTCTATTTAGCCGCAATACACGAGCCTAAGCTTATACAGTTCGATATTTCAACGATCACCAACCACTAGACACCGGGTCGGTCCACCACACTAAAGCATCATATGCTATATTTGCCAGTCCGTTAACCAATAATACTTTTCACAACTAATTATACACCCTTACGCCCTAACAAACTTACAATCAAGACCATTATGCACAATTGGCCCCAAATAATTTATAACAAAACACCCTATCACTACGTCATCCACTAAAATCCGACCCACTCGCACAACGCGCATATAGACCCACGATATGCGATGGCATGCAGAATCCAGAGATCAGATACGCCGTTTTGGTACTAGTGGTAAATAACAGAAGCATGTGGATTGCTCGCCCGGAATATGCTCCAAAACAAACAAAAAAGAGGAATCCAAGACAAAGGGTGGCGCGCTACCTTCAGGTTGCGTTACCAGCACTCTTTTTAACAAACCGCGCTGGAGAGAGAAGAGGCATGCTCTCTTCATACCGCGAATAAAGAAAATCCGCCTGACCCTATTCTCTTTATAGTTCCTTCAACTTGACATACAGATTGCTTCTGGTCTTTTCAGTTTTTTCTTAGAGAACTTGTAGACCGAAGAGAACGAAGGAGGCTTCAATTAATTTGTGAATTAATCTAGAAAAGCTCTTGTGTGTGTATATGTTTATATATATATATACGTATTAGACACAGATTTTTATTTTGAGAAGGGTGCTTTGCTATATATACGGTAGAAAAAGTCCCATCAGTAACAACGAACTATATATACACATACTTATATGGCTCAAAGATTGCATGACATAGAATATTTGAGTACTAAAAAAAAAAAACAACAACAAAAAGACAAGCCCACATATGACAGACTTGCCGGTTCAGACAGGCCAAATGCTGGCTGATCCACCTCGTGAGCACCACCAGCCTTTACGTGGTCCATCGAGTAGTCGCAGGTCGTTTGATAACGACCTCAGGCAGCAGCAAGTTAGCCCTGAGCAACAAAGGCCTCCACCACAACAGCAGCAGCAGCAGCAGCAGCCAAACTATCATCAACGACTTGATTATGGATTCGCAAGTCCTGGCAACAAGAATAACATAAGCAGCATGCCGTATGAGCAGGAGCACTATCCAAGTGCTTCTCCTCACAAACATGAATACCGGTCTAACTACCAGCAGTATCACCAAAACCATCAACAGCAGCCGTCACACCAATATTCAGCACAGAGTCCATCGCAACAGTATTCAGCACAAAGTCCGTCGTCGAGAGCCACTAATAATAACTTGAAAAACACCAATATCAATACTCAAATCCCTCCGCCTACGGACAACACCACCACAGAACAAGCACCAAATAACATCGACCTAGGAATCCCTCCTTCGTCAGAAGAATGGAAAGAGCGAGGTGCAGCCACACTAGTTAAGTCCGAGCGTGATGAGCACGGCCAAATGACCACAAAAGTGATCAAAAAAGGCGTAAAGGACTTCACGTTCGGCAAGACCCTAGGTGAAGGCTCCTATTCCACAGTCACAATGGCTTCAGATAGACAAACACTTCGCGACTACGCCATAAAAGTTCTCGACAAGCGCCACATCATCAAAGAGAAGAAGGTCAAGTACGTAAATATCGAGAAGAACACCTTGAACCGTCTGGGCGTCCATCCAGGCATCATTCGACTGTACTACACCTTCCAGGACGAACAGAGTTTGTATTTTGTATTAGACTACGCCCCAAACGGGGAGCTGCTCTCTTTAATCAAGCGCATGGGCTCTTTAGACGAGGACTGTACCAGATACTACGGAGCGCAGTTACTGGATGCTGTCCAGTACATGCACTCCAAAGGAGTCGTACACCGAGATCTAAAACCTGAAAACATTCTATTAGATGAAAAAATGCGGATCCGAATCACTGATTTCGGTACTGCCAAACTGATGAATGCAATCCAAAGCCCTACCGACGACGAGTCTGCCCCTCCGCGGTACCCTGAGGACGTCAGAGCAAACTCATTTGTCGGCACTGCTGAATATGTGTCTCCAGAGCTTTTGACCGACAAGGCCACTGGGAAGGCCTCTGACATATGGGCATTTGGCTGCATCTTGTACCAAATGATCGCTGGGCGGCCTCCTTTCAAGGCTGCCAACGAGTACCAGACCTTCCAGAAAATCGTAAAGCTGCAGTTTTCCTATCCTCCTGGGTTCTCCATGCTGGTCCGGGAGGTGGTCAAATATGTTCTAGTGCTGAAGCCGCACAATCGTGCTACCATTGACGAAATCAAGGACATGGAGCTCTTCGAACCTGTCGATTGGTTTGACCAGAGGTCCATATGGAAGCGACAGCCGCCACGGCTCCAACCTTTCAAGCCACAGACTCGTTCCATCTCGAATCCAGCTGCAAAACTTGGGGTGCCATTCAGGCCCCACCACCATCCACCTCAGCACCAGTCTTCGCAGCCTCAAATACGTTCTGCTGGTATGGGGCGGTCTACCGCCGCATCTAATGCGGCGGCACTCGCGGCCAGCAAAAATGCTGTAAGCTCGGCCACTGCGGCTGCTGTAGCATTGAAACAACAACCCTCGCATCGGCACGAGTCTCCAAGAGAACCACCAAGAGAGCCCTCGAGAGAGGGCCATCGCCCAGAATCTCAGCAGCGTGATGGGCATGCGAGAAATGTCCACTCGAGTGGTGGTGGGGGAGAAGTCTCAAACGGCCCAAACATGCGACAGGCCCTACCCCCACTTCGTAAGTCTACTTCTCATATGTCGAGTCTCTCGAATGGCAACCAGAGCCACCCAAGCCCAACTAGTCCGCCAAAACGAGCCCCGTCGTACAATCAGCTACGACAGCCGCAATTCCAGCAGCAGCAGCAACAGCAGCCATATCAATCTCAACAAGCACAACAGTCGCAAACACCCCAGTCTCAACCCCAGCAGCAACCGCAATCTTCATTAGAAACCCAGATGCAACAGCATGCTCTATCGTCACCGACTGATGACCGACCAGCAAAGCCTAAACTAGAGATTCCACCACATACAAAGCTCGATGCAGACTGGAACAGTGTTCTTCAACATTACGACGAAAGAGTGCTCAAAGTTGGAACTGTTCAATTAATCACCACTGCCAATAGCCACAATAACCGTGGTAACGAGGACGACGATTCCGACAAAGAGCCTAGCAAGTTCTCCAAGTTCTTCACTGGCCCACGGCGTAAGAAACGTACGCTTCTAGTAACTTCGTATTCTCGAATGCTCATCATGGGCAGCGACGACAAGAAAATTAGAGTGGAGATTCCTCTTTCTGTCCCACAGGTCTCTGTTCGCGAGTTTGCGTTCAATAAGAAGACCAACATGGGCACTTTTAGTGTAGAGACTCACAATAAGGTGTATACGTTTGAGGATTCTCGTGGGACTGGTGCTTGGATCGATTCAATCCAAATGGCAAAGGATCTGTATGCTCAACACGTGAGTGAGCAGAACTCAGCTTCCTTTGCTACGGCTGCTCATGCTGCTGCCCTAGCAGCAGGGAGCGGTATGAACAAACCTTCGTCCCACCAGAATACTCCTCAGTCTCCGCAACTTGTAGATAGCTCAAGCTCTGCCTTTCTGCAGCGGAGTGAGGAAAGAAGAATCAAAAGAGGCCGTTGATTGAAGGCCCTGTAAGAACACATACATATGTATATATATTTTGTGTTTTTTTTTATTTTTATTTTTAATTTTTTATTTTTTTTTTTAGTACTAATAGATACATTTATTTATGTATATATGGTTTTATTTATTCATTCTTCCCTAACCATTATACATGCTATTAATACTCTATGTAATAGTGAAAATATTTGATTTCGTTATGAGATGGAGGTAAATTCAACTTAACAAGGACTATATTGATGATGCAGATTCTAGCACCCAGTGTGCATCATATTCTATACTTCAATCCTCTAGAGCAAACAGTTTTTATCGTTAAGACCCAAATATACTATGCGCTAAAAGTTTTTTGTAACATGTGTCATTACGCTATTCTATAGTCAAAAAACCGCTCTAAGCGGTCCAATGAGAGACAATTATGCTAGTTCTATGATAAAAACAAAAGTTATTAAACCCAAGGCGGCATATATGCATCCGTCATTTGAAGTCTATCTGATACTAATCAATGCTGCAATAATTTAGACTCGTCATTCTGCTCATCGTCTTCGTCGTCGCCCACTGCAAACACGTCATCCCGAGATGCATTTCTCGAGTTCTCCTCAGACTTCATCTGTGGAGCATCGTATAGAGTTCGAGCCTTTTTACCAACAGTCAGCCGGTCACTACCATTGCCTTCGTTGCCACTATCTCGAGAAATAATCGAATCGCTGTCATGATGGTAGTGGAGCTCACTGCTATCATAAATTCTCCGCTCATCGTCTGAGCCATCTGAATCAGAGTCATGCGCTGGAATAAGATCAAACTCATAAGAAGAAGTCACCGTAGGATTCGCCTTGTACCCTCTCGATTCCTGGTTTCTCTTTCTTCGCGAAATACAAATGTAGATTGTTATACAAGCAACAAAACCAGCAATCAAGAATATCGACCCGTAAACCCATGCAAGAGTGTGCGAGGAGAGCCCAAAAGTAGGAATAAGAGTCCATGGGTGTCCAGTAGTAGCTTCGGCCTCGGGAACATCATCTGAAGGTTTGGTCGGTCTACCACCGTCTACTGGCGAAGGCGAGTTGGATCCAGAGGGCAGAGAGATCGAAGCAGAGCTAGTAGCCTTGGAGGAATGTTCATGCTGGCTCTTGGAAGAGTGCGGTAGGGCATGTTCTGTGGGGCTTGGGATGGCAGCTGAAGGACCCCGATGATCTGGATCTGGATCATCGTGATTAGGAATCGGGAATAGCATAGCCTTTTCTGCATCTTTAGATTCGCCCCAAAGCTTCAATCTCCAGTCCTTGAACTCACCATCACCCAAATCTCGTTCAGTATTGCAGACAGTCATGGTCCAATTTCCGACACCTTTTTCACCCCAATGGGCAACAGACATGACAGTCCAACCTATAAGCCCGTCGGGAGAGTCATCGTTGAATCGAGGTTCCAAGATATTAGATATTACGCCTGAAGGAGACTTCAATCTGGCAGAAAGGACACCCCGCCGTTCGTGCTCGATGTTCATATATACATTGACATGCTCGACGCGATCAAAGTTGGATTTTTCCAACGCCTCCTTAGTAATTTCTACTGTAGATTCGACACACTTGTCTTCACCGTACTTGATTGGTTTTTCTACTGTCTCTCGCTCATGGAAATGCCAGGCCTGGGGTTTGACCAGTTCCCACTCCTTAGCTCGTTCAACGATAGCATAGGCATCAAGCTTACCGTAGCCATACTTGTGGTGGTATTTTTTACCCACCTCAGTGGTTTGCCAACCTTCTTCATGCTCATTTACTGGCTGTGCAGTGTCCATAGATAAATACTGCACGTCTCTCCAGGTGAGTTCTGGACGTGCTTCCAGCACCAAGGAGAATACCCCAGCCGCAATAGGTGCGGCGGCCGAAGTACCGCCATGTCTATCAGTACACCCACCATGAAAATCAGTTGTGTGGATATGGTCATTCGACCCCGAAGAGTACGTGACAACCATGTTAGCAGAGCAAGCCTCAGAATAAACCGGATGAATCCCCTTTTTATCAATTGCGGCTACTGTGATGGAATAGATCGAGTTTGTATACCCATCAAAATTACAATTGTCACCATTCAGGGCCCCATTACCAGAAGCAAAGACATAAATAGAGCCTTTCTTGTCTCTTCCATGCTGGACAGCATTCATGATGGCCTTTCGAACAAGCATTCCCGGCTCCACTACTGACTGTCCATCATCTGGTGGACCCCAAGAACATGAATAAATCGCATTCTTGTCCATGGCATAATTTAATGATAGAGCCTCATCAGCCTCCGATATTTGCGCAGATAGGATTCTAATTCCAGACACTTTCCCATCGTAGGCTACTCCAATTCCACAAACATCGTTCTTGACTGCGGCAATTTCACCTGCACACCGGGTTCCATGCCTGTCGTTGCTTAATTCCGGACGTGGTTCTGGTCTCTGACCGTTAAAATCATACGAACCCTCAGGAAAATAGTTATGCTTTAGATCCTCATGTTCCATGTCAAGGCCGTCATCAACCACAGCAACTGACATTGCGTTCTTGCCAGTGATTCCCTGTTTCCACACCCCAGTAATGTTCAAGTCATTGCCTGGTTCCATAGAATTAATTAGATGCCATTGAGACCTAAACTCCGGATCATGGATCCCAAATTCTTTAATCGCATTCTCGAGGGGGATCAATGATGAGTCTACAGGTGGTTTATCTGCAGGAGGTGGTGGAGGTGCTGGGTTCGCCGCACGTTTATGCAGTTGTTTTGGCTCCAATACCTGTAGGGCCACCACTCCATTATCGAGCATTTCCCTTTTATATAGAATTTTTTCAGATCTTTTTCGAAGCATATGTGGGTCGTTCTTGTCATTTTTAGCTCGATCGCGTATCACTCGTTCTACGGGCTGATCTCTGATGCCTTCAACGAGCTGAGCATGTTCACTATCCTTGTGAACGGAGAATAAATAATGATTTTCCAGAGATCCAATATTCTGCTCAAATTCCCAATCGTCACCTCGTGATCTGAGAAATTGGTCTGGATTTATGCCTGGTTGTAGTTCTACTGCGTAGTAGACCCTATTTTCAAAATCCCTTCGTCGAAGGGGTCTGTGATGGCCATAGTTGTAAGCCATTACGGTGTTTAAAAGGACCAGAGTGTAACTTAGAAATTTCATATTTTCTTGATTTGGTATGTGTTTGGTCCTACCAAAGGGTTCTTTTTCTGTTATATTCCTTCCTCTCGGCCCACTTTCTTAATTATTTGGACAAATATAAAGGCACGGGTACCCAAAAATAAGGGATTATAATAATTATAAAATGCGTGAGATCAGTTCCAGTATAAATTACACAGATCTCTGGGTTGCGGTGATGTCGTCTTGCCCTATATATCTCTCTAAAATACAATGGTTTGGTATCACAGCTACAGTCGCTAGTTGTTAAGAATACAATGAATAGAGAAGTCTTGAAGCAACCTCTGTTCCAAATAACTTATTATTAGACAATACAATATCACGATTTTGATTAAAATAGAGCAAGATGAGTTATTGGATTTTATGGAAATAGTACTTTGTGGCCACGCCTCACATTGTTGCCGGGTAACCGGCTCCAAAATTTATTACCCAATTTGTCTCTCAACAGTACACACTAATTTTCTGTAAAACGTACCAATTTCAACACTTCTACAACCAGCATTTTGTTTGCATATAAATATTGAAAATATTTCATAATGATAAAGACTTCTATGCCTGAGCTGAAAAAGGTATGCTCATAATAAGTGTATTTTTCTGGAGAGCAGTGACTAACATATTGTAATGAAATTAGTACATGGACAAAAAGCTCCAAGTGCAGCTGAATGGATCTCGAAAAATTGTGGGTGTATTACGTGGATACGATGCATTCCTGAACTTGGTGTTAGAAGAGGCTGTGGAGGAGAAAGGTGATGGTGAGAAGGTGTCTGTTGGTACTTCTGTAATACGCGGTAATTCTGTGGTATTGGTTGAGGCATTGGAATCGGTCTCCAATTAATTATTTTTTGGATATAGAACCAGCAGACACTAGCCGGAATTCAGATTTTTGTGTCACTAACTGTAAAAATTTTAAAAAAAATTAGATAAGAAAGCACAGAGCCATGGAGCTTCAGTGTTTAAGTTTATCGGTATTTATTCTGTTCGTATTGAACGTGTTTTATGATCATAATAATAAATAAGTGGTTTGATACAATATACAGGACTAACTGTATCATATATATATATATATATATATGCTAATACTGTTTTTACACTCGTTTTGGTTCGCAGAACAGGATGAAAATTAAACTGGAAATGCTAGAATACTGGGATGATCTTTCACCGCCGCATGCGGCTTGAGGATGATCTAAGAGAGAACAAAAACCGTACCATCATCATGCATAAAATAGTAATAACAAAATGTACATAAGAACTGAGAGTGAAATTGTATGTATGTGTGAGTCAGTGGTCTTTTCAAAACGTCTGTGGATCCCGATTACGTCTCCACTGGTTTAAAGTTTGATAAATCTGCCAGGACCATCCCCGCAACAGCTGCTGACATCAATGTTGAAATTGCACCAGTGAATAAAGAACTAAATGCAAGTTGGGAAACTTCACCTCGTCGGTTTGGAGCCAATTGACCCAGCACACCAATCTGAGTCGCAACAGACCCCAAGTTAGCAAATCCACACAAGGCATAGGTCGACAACATCTGGGATCGAACCGACAATGCGGCGTATTCCTTACTTCTCAGCATGGAATAACCAACAAACTCATTTTGAATGATTTTAACACCAATCAACTTAGCCACAGAATATAACTCATTTCTTGGGACACCCAGCAAAAATGCAATCGGATAACAGATATAACCCAAGATCTGTTCCAAAGACAGCTCTGGAACACCCCAGAATCCAGCAAACCATCCAAGCAGGCCATTAATTAATGCAACCAATGCGATAATACACAGTAGATTGGTCATAATACATCCAGCAATGATCAAGCCGAGCCATGCACCATTGGAGAAGGCATGTAACACATTATCAGCCTCCTGAACGTCGTCTTCTGGAACAACAACTCTACCAGCAGTGAGAGTCTCTTCGGTTTCTGGATACCGAAGTTTAGAGGTAGCCAATGATGCTGGAATTGACATTACGCAGGATGAAATGAGAGCTTGTGGGTTTACCCCCATACCAATATAAGAAACCAACACAGATCCCGCGATAGTAGCGAACCCAGAGGTCATTACCTGGTGGATTTCTGCCTTTGTGAGATGTGGAATAAATGGTTTAATCAAGATGGCAGACTCACCTTGTCCAATGAACGGACTGGCGGCGGCAACAACAGACTCGGCACCAGAGACTTTCATACTCCAGTGGAAGAAATAGGCAAACTTTACAATGAACCATTGCAAAACTCCCCAGTAGTAAAACAAGTGTACAAATGCAATGAAAAAGATAATTGCTGGCAACACAGAAAAGAAGAAGAAGGTTTGAGCGGCAATGTCGTCAGTGGTTAAAAAGGCAACACCATCTTTAGCAAAGCCAAGCAAATCAGTTGCTAGATCACTGATAAATTTGAAAATGTCATAACCGGCTTTTGTTCGTAGTACAAACAAAGCAATGACATATTGAATCAAAAGACCGGTGATAACAGTGTGCCACACAATCTTCTTTCGGTTGTTTGAAGTGACCCAGAGACCAAAGATACTAACGACAATTCCGAAAAAGGAGATTGCTCGATCTTCTCTCTTGGATCCTGGATATTCTTCTGTGACGAACGTACCGATTAGAATCACCGCTACAGTTCCAATAGCAGCAGCGGGCAGACGAAGTTTCTGAGGAATGAATTGTACACCCCAAATGATAGTCCTCTGCCAGACCCAGTCTGCCGCTACTAGGATATATCTGGTTGGGACGTAGAAGGTAATAAGTCGTATGACGATTGCTAGCCATAAGAGGGTTGGGATCAGCCATTTGTGTCTTGTCTTGTCTTGAGCCAGGATGGAAATCCACCAAGCAGTGAAGAACATTCCCCAGAACAAGTGGAAAACCCAACGGTATCTTCGAATGATCATTCGAAGAGAGTACTTCTTTTCGACCTTACCTGTAGCTGTCTGATCTTCATCTGTTGGGTTCCCAGCGAGTCCTTGTTTTTCAAGGTCTACATCGGTTTGTTTATGGTCGATTACACCTTCCTCTGGGGTGTGAGGGGTGGAAGGTCGAGGACCTGCGTTTGAATCTGCATGGAGTTCTAGGTCTTTATGAGCAGATGCCCCATGATGGATATGTTGGTGGTAATGCTGGTGGGCTGGATCCAGAGCTGGATCGGGGTATTGATTAGTTTCAACAGTTTTGTCGGTATTACCAGTAGTACTAGCATTAGCACTAGTGTTGAGTACTGGAGGTTCACCCTTCTGATCTGACATTGTTTTTTCAAATGCCTCTTATTAAACTATTACCTCTAAGCAGGTATATAAAGAAGTTGAATTCGGTGCGGAAAAAAAATTTTTTTTTTTTCGTTATCCAACTAAACTATGTTGAAAGTCTAATGATCCAAATAACTAGATCCCAGAAAAAAAAATAGAAAAAAAAAAAAAAAGTTCAGTTGAATCTGTAATAGAGAACAAGCACCTAAAGTAGAGCAATAGAGAGGAAAGGATGAAAGATAAAAAAAAAAAAAAAAAAAAAAAAATTAAAGACTGTAAGCCGAATATTAGTCTCTTTTTAAAGATTTTTTTTTCCTGTTTGAGTGAGGTGATGCCCGCCAGCAGCCAGTGGAGGGGAAAAAACTTCATGTCTCATGCGTAAGAACCATTACTTTTTCTGCCCAGCCAAAGTGGCATCATGCCTTAAATCTGTGGCATGTAAGATTTCGGGCGTAATTGAGCCATGAATTATTAGGATATTTCGAAAGAATTAACATCGCTGTGCGGGGAATTCGGGGAGTTTGCTCTGGCTCTTTCAGTTTATCAGTAGTTTCAACGGCCATTGGTCGTACAATCGTGGCATTGATCTTAGTAGTCAAATTAGAATTTATATATATATATATATATCTTAGTAGTTTCCTACTCTGCACGATCCGTGTACCGTTGTATACGGTCCTTCGGAGCTGCTCTTTCGGGCTTTGATTAGAAACTAATCTCAGAGTAAAATTCTACATTTTTTTTCAGATTATCACACTAAGGACCGGAACGCCGCGCCCAGTTTGTTCGATCGGCGCGGCATTATCCAAGAAAATATAAAAAAAGCTTGGGGAGAGGTGCTATTGGTGCTTTATCTCCAGCTTATAGCAGAGTTCCATTCGGTGAGACACACGTATATGCAGAGTTTGCCGAGTGATGTGTGTTGGAAGTGATAAAGGGAATTGATAAGATGGTATCAGTTATGGCCCTAGGGGGTGTTCCAGTTCTCGATGAACATGTGTTGTGGCATTTCTGTCCAGCTTATCGAACTATGGTAGGTTCACTGTAGGCATATTTTGGGGTATTTAGTCGTGATGAAATGGAATATTTCACACACTATTCCCCCGCTTTGGCTCCTGCCGTATGCATAATGATATTTGTCTGGATCTCTGCAAAAGTAGTATTAGATGCTGAAAAGTACCGAGCTGGTTTGCTTTATCTCTAGCTGTTTGACCTTCAGATACCATGCCTTGGATGCCTTTGGACCAGCCGGTGTAATTTCCGAGATAGCACATCTTTCGTTCTGTTATCTTTTTACCTCGTTCTCGTCCTATCTCGGTGGTTATCTCCTTTCACACGGCACTTGCACCAGATCTCGATTTTTATTCTCGGCCGTCGGGGCTCAACGGCGTTTAGGACCGTTAGACTAGCTTTACCCCACACCCAACCGCCTAATGCGTTTATTTCCGGCGGATTCGCCATGAATGGAGCTTCTCATGTATATTGATTATTGAAAGGTGGACAAGTTTGAGACTGGTAGAGCAGAACCAACGATGAGAAAAAAGAAATGCTGAATCGCAGATAGCTCAGGCTTGATGGTTGTAGTGGAATGACATAGTACTGTGGGTCTATGAACTGAGCCGCATGTTGGTAATATGAATTACATAGTACCGTTGGCTTAGTAGATCTAATTTGGCATTTACAATGAGATTATTAGTCCGTGTTATACCCAAATAAAATGACAATTCTTCTTTTTTTTTTTTTTTTTTTTTTTTTTTTTTTTTTTTTTTTTTGATATGTGGTAGTTCCTGGTAAACACCATCGCGAGTAGGCACAATCGTAAATACTCACAATTCAAAACAGCTTGTCACCAGTGGCAAATTAACGGGTGCGACGGACGTTGCAAGGTTGAGACAGTGGACTTAGGGGGGTTCTACGACAATTGATTCATTTTCATTCAGTAGTTCATTGTTGAAGTACTAAGCGACTCAGAATTGTGCAGTCTACTAGTAACGATGCACATTATGTATACCGAGCTTTACTGGTTACATTAACCAAATGCTTACGACTAGAAAAAGAAACAACAGTCGGCACTGCCCTATATCTTAATTTCCCTCAATTGTGGAGATACCTGGCTGACTTTGTGGGCCCTGAACTAGTCGTACCACAATTTAGTTCGCAGATCATGTTCCACTTGGCTATACCCGACCAAAGACAATACAGGACCTTCGATGACCTTCGCTCTTGAAGATGTCAGACCCAGATTATCGGCGGGGAACGACGGGGAATCCAAAAAAATGCCGGTTATGTGGCTAAGAGCAGCTGCTCTGACCAGAGATGCAGATGGAAAGCAGATATGCCAGACGAATATGCGCCATCGCCCCTCCCACTTGGATGCAACCCAGGAGTTTTTTGAGGGCTAAGTGAGCCAGTGGAAGATTTTCTTCCAGATAGCCACTGAAATTATCCCGCTTATGGAGTAAACAGCTTTCTTAAGCCGGTCCGTCTGCAGAGATTATTTATCACCACAACTGTCTCGATAACCGAGCCGCATGGAGTGAGGCGTTAAAAAAAAGTTCCCTTCGCAAAATCCCTCCGAGTTACCTCCGAATTGACAAAACCCTATTCTAGCATATATGAAATTAGAACCAATAGCCAAAAGCCTCTCCAAATCTATGACTGAGAATGCCCCGTCGACCTCCTCTTTTTTATTTTTCGGCTCCGGGGCAAAAAGTGTAAAATTTGCTTCATTGGCCGTCAGTCGGAGTCGGATCCGAGTAATCTCAAAATTAACCTTGGTTTATCGACCACCAGTCATCCACTTACTGGATCGAATGTCGGCTTATATAAAGCATCAATTCTGTCGATTCCTAGACCTAAAAGCAATCCTTTTGTGAATCAACTATTGTTACAAGCTTCTCATAAGATCACGTCGGTTTAAAAATGTCAGCTTTTGCAAAAAGCACTTACAATTCCGCTTCGTATCTTGCGGCTCGGCCCACATATTCTGCTGCCCTGTATAACCGTATCAAAACCTATTTTCAGGCACAGAACCACACAGGAACGCAATCTGGAACCATCGCTGTGGATGTAGGCTGTGGACCGGGCTCCGCAACACTGCCGCTCTCTAATCATTTCGATAAGGTAGTTGGCATCGACAACAGCTCCAATATGGTGGAAACTGCGGCTAATCAAGTCAAAGGTCTGCATTCAAATGTATCCTTCAAACAGGGGAACGATGTAGACTTTGTAGATCATTTTGAGCCGCAGTCTGTAGATGCTGTAACCGTGGCGCAGGCCATTCACTGGTTCAAGATGCCCGATTTCTTTGTCAATTGCCATCGAATCCTTAAACCTAACGGGATCGTGGCATTTTGGGGCTACGCTGATGCAGTTGTAGAAAATGTGCCCAGTATTACTGATCTTCACCTCAAGTACATGTACGACAAACAATACATGGGTAATTACTGGGAACCTGGGAGATTTTTACTGCGGAATTACTTGAGAGATATTCAACCTCCGGAAACTTTATTCCGGAACATCGAGAGGCACGAGAATCTGATAAATACGGGCCCGAGCCCACAGCCACCAGTATTCGATTTGACCCGGGAGCTTACAGTAAAGCAGTTTGTGGATCACTTGAGGACTGCTAGTTGCTATTATGCTTGGAAAAAGGCCAATCCCGATGAGCCTGACATGTGTGATCGTTTTATGGAGGAATTGAAAAGCTCCACAGGTCTCACTGATAGTTCGACAATAAATTTGAAGTACCCCACAATTCTAGTGATGGCGACAAAGAAATCGCCATAACCCTGAATTTCTTTTCTATAGATAGATGTCTGTCTATTCTGTGGTACTGCTGTGCGGCTTATTCAGAGAAAGAGATTTGCCAGTGCGGCTCAGAATCAGGGAAAGGTTCGACATAGTTGCTGCTTTCAACTAATGCAAAACCATATTAAGACATGTATACTTGATAGATTCAAAGAGATATTTGTAAAATACTAATTGGATGAAAAAGAATTTCACCAGTCTCTAAATCTGGGCAAACCATCCGTTCAAAATTTGAATATATATATTTACAACAGTTTTGCAAGTTTCTTGCCCCAACAAGGCTCATCTATATCGTTATTAGCCTTGAAACTGTCTAAAATCTTCAAAATTCCTAGCACGTGAAATTTCGAAGATTCGTAGTACTCCCAGTTACAAATAGCCGTAGCACGAGCAGTTTCAACTATCGTCGCTCCAAATCACACAATTCTTGAGCTCAACCCCCATTTCTATTCAATCTCGAACAAATCACAAACCACACAGTAAACCATTCCATCAATCACTTCTCTGCAAGCCCTGCAGATTGACCTCTACTCGATTGAATCTTCTGAACCTCGTTTCTCCGCTCAATGTATTTCGTCAGCTGGTCCCCCGCCAAAGCCACCATCAGCGTCGAAATTCCAATATACAGTCGAGCCTTACGCGGCAACGCTGCGTATTTCTGAAATAGGTTCGGTTTCTGTTCTGTCATGCTGCTGGATCTTACACTGGGTCTTGATCTCAAAGTTTTTTTGTGTATGAGGTTAGTCACCGGGCGTGAGATTTGAGTCCGCAGCACCGGGAGACATTCTTTAAATTTCTTCCCGACGACGGATTTGTCAATTAACTTCACCCAAAAGAGATCATAAAGCATAACCATTAGATAACGATCTATTGAATCAAACATGAAGGTATGAAATGAGATACATAAAATGATAAGGATATGAAGAAGAAGACACACCTTCTATTTCATTGGAAAAAATGCCAATACTTGTACTAGAGAATTGCTAACTATTTAAGCAACGATTTTCATATTTGGATCTCCAGATCATTGCAAACGAGCTGACCCAAGTGGTCAACTACCGTTTGCAGAATATATATGATTTATCGACATCTTCAAGGCAGTTCGTCCTCAAGTTTGCTATACCAGACTCAAAGCAACTTGTAGTAGTTGATCCGGGATTTCGCATCCACTTGACAGACTATGATAGACCCACCGCACAATTCCCCTCTGGATTCGTGACCAAGTTGCGTAAACACATTAAGTCGAGGCGGTTAAACAGGATCAGACTAGCACCATTAAATCGTATGCTGGTTCTATCCTTTTCAGACGATAATTCATACCATCTAGTATTCGAGTTCTTCTCCGGTGGTAACATGATTCTACTAGACAAGGATCACAAGATCTTAACCCTACAACGGGTGGTATCTGCTACCGAGACCCAAACAAGATGTGCCGTAGGTGAAGAATACCCACTAGATAGCTACCTGAGTGCTAAAGAGGACCAAGTAGACATCAGCGAAGAAAACGTAAGGCAATGGCTAGAGAGCGAAAAGAGCCACGGCAATACCAGCGGAGATGCTGAACAAGGTGACGATGGCGAAGCCGATGGTGAAGACGATGATAGTAAAAGACCCGACGTAAATCCACTTGAGCGAAGTTCGGCTGTGGCCACCCTTAAAAAGAACAAAAATGCCTCCAGCAATAAGAAACCAGTAACTTTGAAAAAGCTATTGTATTTCAAAGCACCAGGCGTTGCGATGGGCTTAATAGAATCGTCTCTGAGAGCTCACCATTTGAACCCTGACGTAAAGGTAGACAAGTTACTTGAGGAATTGGAGTCAATAAAACCGATCGTGAATGCCTTGTCAGATGCACAGGCCAAGACTCAGCAGCTTATGGTCCAAAATCCTGTGCCAGGGTATATTTTAGCTAAGAAGAACCCACGGTTTGATCCGACTAAACCTGCTCCACAGGGGAAAACTGGAGAAGTTGGATCTATTGATCCTCATAATATCGAGTACTTGTATGAGGAGTTCCAGCCATATCAGCCACTTGTACCTGGTGACGAGTACAAGCTGATCGAGACGTCAAATTATAACAAATCTGTAGATTTATACTTCTCTACCATTGAGGCTACAAAACTCTCCATGAGGGCTGCAAACCAAGAACAGGTGGCTGAAAAGCGATTGAGGGCGGCTCGGGCAGAAAAGGAGAAGCGGGTCCAAGGTTTAAATCAAGTACAAGAAAGGGGGCAGAAACTGGGGAATATCTTATTAGAGAATGCTGACCTGGTAGAAGAGGCTTGTGAGGCTGTCAGACGGCTCATGAACCAAGGCATGGATTGGCAGGATATTGAAAAGCTGATCCAGGTTGAGAAATCTAGAGACAACCCCGTTGCAGAGGTAATTGCATTGCCGTTAAACCTGATTAAGAACAAGATTTCCGTCGTGCTACCGGAGATGAAAGCAAACAAGGATGGTGACAGTGACAGTGACAGTGACAATGACGATTCTAGTGGGAGCGAAAGTGACAGTGATAGTGAAAGTGATAGTGACAATGAGAATAAGGATCGCCGTCAGACACCAAAAGCTAAAATCGAGGTCGATTTGGGACTCACTGCATGGGCAAATGCAGGCACATACTTTGATCTCAAAAAGACCGCCGCAGCAAAACAAGAGCGTACTGTTCAAACTGCAGATAAGGCTTACAAAAATGCAGAGAAAAAGATCAAGCGTGACCTCCAGCTGGCTTTGAAAAAGGAGCAGAATCAACAGACCATGCATGCCGTACGAGAGCCGTTCTGGTTTGAAAAGTTTTTTTGGTTCATGTCCTCAGATGGATACCTAATTCTTGCAGGAAGAGACCCCATGCAAAACGAGTTGATTTTCCGTCGCCATTTTAAACAGCATGACATTATTGTTGGATGTGACGTAGACGGTGCTTCAATAGCGGTGATCAAGAACCATATGCAGGTTGCTGATGTTCCACCATCAACGTTGGTGCAAACCGGGGCGTTTGTGGCAGCTACTTCTCAAAAGGCCTGGGACTCCAAAATGTCTCCAAGCACATGGTGGGCGAGGCATGATCAAGTACCGAAAATCTCAAAAGAAGGCGAGCTCATTACTACTGATAGACTTATTGTAAATGGTGAAGGCAAGCATCACCAGCCTCCGACACAACAGGACATGGGGTTCGGGTTTTTGTGGGTCATCAGTGAAGAGTCTAAAGCCCTTTATTCACGACCAAGGTTACCTACTTCTGTAACACCTCAAGATTCAGGTTTGGAGGACCAGGATAAAGATCAGGGTCATTTGGTTCCGGACCCAGAGGACGTTTCAGACTCCGAATCAGACGAGGAGTTTCCTGACACCCAAATTCCTGATGGTGGCGGCGAGAAGAGCAGTGTTGCTGAAGATCGTGAGACTGTGAGAGTGAATGACGAGTTTAAACAAGATAAAAACGGGCTGGATGAGCAAACAGGACAAGATGAAAAGCCGCAAGCGGCTCAAACGGGAAAAGCCGAGCCTCAGCCTCGAGTAGAGCCGCAAGCGGCTCAAAATCAGCCTCAAGTAGGAGCCAAAAGAATGAGTGCAAAGGAGCGTAGACAAATGCGGAAGGAAAAGAATAATGATGCTCAAGCCGATGAGCAGGATGATGATGGTAATGCTGATGATGAACCGGTTAATGAAATTGAGCGAGAACTGGACAATTTGAAGTTGAAGCAAAAGAAACGGCTGGCCGGTAACACTGGAGGCGATACAGATAGCGATAGTGTTTCTAGCACGGGACAGAAGCCACCAAAGGTCCGTGGGAAGAAAGGCAAGATGAAGAAAATGGCTGCAAAGTACGCTCACCAGGACGAAGAGGACCGGAAACGGGCCATGGAGCTGTTGGGTGCTACTAAGGGAGAAGAAAAAGCCAAAGCTGCAGAGGAAGCCAAGCAAAAGCGGCTCGAGCAGGAAAGAATTAAAAGGGAGAAGCAAAAACAGGCTAAAGCTCGGGAACTCCAGAAACTCCAGAAGGCTGAGCAGGAAGAGGAAGAGGTCGATTCCAGCGGATACGCCTTTGATGCTGTTGTGCCGAGATTGGCTCGTGGAGACACCAGTCCGAAAGCGGTAGTACCTGCTTTCGGACCCTGGGCATCGATGCAGAAGTTCAAATACAAGGTCAAAGTGCAGCCCGGTACTGTTAAAAAGGGCAAGGCCACCAAGGAGATTCAAAGAGTGATTGGGAACCTGAAGACCGATGCATCTTGCAAGGACAATGATATCCCGTGGCCCGTGGAGGTGGAGATGGTTAAATCAATCAAGGAGACGGATCTGTTACTTCCAATGACTGTAGGCAAGGTAAAGCTTTCTCTCCCTGGATCGGCCTCGACTAATGGTGCCGCCGGCAATAGCAAGAGCAATGGGAAGAAGAAGGGCAAGAAGTAGAGATCTGATTTCCATAGTGCAAAAAATCAAGAAATGTGATTCAATCAGTGCAACAAATCACTCTAACTTTAATAATAATAAAAAAAAAAAAAAAAAAAAAAAAAAAAAAAAAAAAAAAATAATACAGAACTGAGTTTATATTCTGGCTCGTAAAAATCACGCAGAACTCCATTTCATAGCAGTTAAGCCTAGACTTTAAATTCGACAAAAGTTTTGTTATTACTACTCAATACATACCACCCAATCACTGGAACTGCTGCCGCAGTCGATCTGCGAGCTTCCCTCGAGCAAAGTTGTACATGTTCATGAGACCCTGCTCTGACAAGTCAATGTTCTGGAGGTTTGGAGCATCATTGGCTGGGGCTCGAGAGACACGTGACGAAATGATCACTGGATCCACCTCCAAAATGATCCCACTGTCGATAGTTTCATCAACAGCCAATGCAATCAAATCGTAATTCTCCATTATAGTTCGTTTATCGACGGAGTGCTTTAGTAGGATCTCAAACGCGTCCTTGAGTCCCATAACCACTTGGTACAGCATGCATTCGTTCTCCTCAATGTCTCCCACAATATAGATAGACAGATCAACCAATTGCTTGTATACAATTGTTTTTGAGTCATATATCAAGACGTCGGCATTTTGCTTGTTGGTCTTACTGAATAGACCTTTTTCGAACTTCTTCTGGTCTTTTGGAGCTAGTGTGGCCAGGTCATTGTCGGTGGTGCTGCTACTCAGTCCCGGTTGATGAGCTGCGGCATTACCATGCGGAGGTTGGAAATATTTTGTGAATATTCTGTTTCCTTCGTTATCCAGTATTAGCACTGCTTTCACTGAGTATAGGCTGAGGTCTGAGGACATTTTGTGATTTTAATTGTAGTAGAAGAGCAATAGCACAGTGAATAGAAGGAATAGTAATATCTAACACTTGTCGTGTTCAAATATTTCAGGTTTTCTTCCCAATGCGTGGCGCATTACCGGAAGGTAACTTTTTTTTCCTTGGCCACAATAAATCAACACCGCCAAAATATATCACCAAGTATTACTATTCCATACCAAAGAAAAAAAAAAAAATTAAAAAAAATCAGCATTGGACATGAGCGAGTTCTTCTTCGCACTAGTACGCATAACCTGTGCTCAAATATTCCGTGCCGCAGGAATAGATCGCTGCTCGCCGAGCACACTCGACGCGGTCACAGATATTCTACTTAGACACATGGATCTTTTGGCTACCAGGGCATCAAAACTAGCAAAACTCTCTGGTAGAGATCAAGTAGAAATACAGGACCTAACAACAGCCATGGAACAAGTAGGACTGATACATCCGCATGCATTACTCGACGTGGATGATGTAGACCCAAATGGCATTGTAGGCTTCGAGGACTTTGTTGAATGGGCTAAGGGCCCTGTCCCACAAGAAGCTCGACGGATATCGCGAATCGCTCACTTACCAAACGGTGGACCAGCCACTAGCAGTGCAGCAGCAGCTGCTGCCGCTAATGCTGCTGTAGCCGCAGCTGTGGATAAAGGTGAGAATGTACCGTCCTCAGCAGCTCAAGTGATGGCCAATAATAACAATACCGGCGAAGGTGATACGACAGAGAACAGTAATGCAGAGTGGTTGACAACATTAATGAAAAAGCAGGTCAAAGTAGGGCATGAGGCCAAGTTCAAGGGGACTGTGCTCAGTGGTAATGACAAGGTTCTAAATGATACAAGGCTGGCTGGTGGACCAGAGGACTACGAAATTGCATATGACTAACTTTGGGGTGTTTGATTCACCTAATTGTTGAATATTTATAACTTTGCTATATCATTTGTCGCAAAGTTGTTTGTCAGGAATACTAACGATGGATTTTCCTTAGCATCGGGCCTATACCTGGGACTATGACTTGCGCCTTATATCTCGTATTTATTTCTAGAATTTGTTCGTGTTATTTCTGGAATGTGTTGATTTGTGGCTATATCTCAACAAAAACTTTGTCCAGAGGACTATTCAGCATTACTTGGAGACTTTATTGGTGCTCTAACTTGTCGACGATCACTGTTCGATTCAGTTTTTTTTTTCCTGTGGGACCTCGAATCTGCCCATCAAATAGCTCTATCCTCTCTCCGTCCACTGGATTCTCAAAACATGCTATCATCAAAATTATTATTGTTAATACTATGACTAATTTATTCTACATTATACAATAATAATCACATAATTGCGGTGGAATTCTGTCCTTTGGGCGAAGCGCTGTTGGGGCTCCCGCCTCCTGGACTATCGTGAACCCGTTTAATACTAGTATACATTTCATGATCTCGTGCAACCCTCTGGGCGAACTCTGTATCAACTCGAATTGGTGCTGGGCGTGTCTCACTATTCGACATTGTGTCCACTTCTGGCATAATACTTGTTCTGGCTGTAGCAGAGTGAGCCTGAGATGCAGCTCGAGTTGTGGTAGGAGGATTCGTTGCTTGTCCGTCATGTTCATTATTTTGTGGGTATTGGTCTTCCTGCGGGAGCTGCTGCTGTTGTTGTTGGTCTTTCTGTCGTTCCTGTTGCTGTTGCTGTTCGTTCTTTCGCTGAGTCTGCTGCTGTTGCGCCGCAGCAATTGCGGTCTGAGCTCCATCATCTTTCATAAATTGTTCATATCTAGATATGATCTCCTTGGTTGAGACTTCAGTAGTAGCCTTACCCAGATTTGTGTACTGCAAAACAGTCAGCACGTCTGCTGGAACTTCGGAAAATTGCGCCTGCTCTTCGATTAGGATGTTCACACTTTCAATTGAAAGGAAGTAAGAATCACCAGAATCTGCAGCCTGTTGAGCCGCATGAGCCGCACCCTGACCATTTTCTTTAATATACAAGATATTTGGCGTGATAACAGTAGCAAGGTTATGGGCATCCATCTTGGATCCTGTTTCTTCGTCAACGTGAGAGAACGAAGCTGTCCAGTTGAGGAAGAAGAATAATACTTCCATAACATCTCGATGTGTTTTTGGCAACAAGCAACAAGTCAAATGAAGCAGTTTTTTCTTTGACTCTTCGTCAGGCAGTCCTGTATAATGAGTTAGTACTATACATAATAAAATCGAACCCAAAAGCCATTCTAATCCGATGTCCACACAGGCACACCCTGGATCACCGTATGGTTCTGATGAATAATGTGAAATAATAATAAAAAAAACTTACTCTGAGCTGCTATCCAAAGTTTTAGCAGTTTGGACGTCATTAGCGGTTCCGGCAACTCTCGAAGGAACTTCTTCAATAGAGCGGCCAATTGCACTGGCGACTCCTCCGAAAGAATACCTCCTTTGTCAGGCTGCTTGTCGATTTTCTCACTAAACTCCTTCAACCGTCGAATATTACCATTTTTCCGGAAAACACCTTCAACAGACATGTCCTTCTGACGCATAGAAGAAATGCAATCGTCTACAAACGCTGGGATTCTGAGCGGACCCGGTCCAACTCCTAACGTGGAATCAACCCCATACTTTTCAACTAAAGCATCGAGTGGCACCCCAAACACACCAGATTTCTTCCTATTCTTATCTTTCTTATCTGATGAGCCACCTCCACCTCCGCCAAAGGCCTTACCTACCTTTTCCCATATAGAAGGAGTCTTCTTGACCTCAATCAAATCCAGTAGCTCGTCTAGCGTGAACCACCCATTCAACATCTTCTCCATCAACAACACTGCAATGTGCCTAACAGAAAACGCTTCAACATTGGTGAGTTCGGAAAGGTACTTTTTAGTCTGCTGGTCTTTTCTCGAGCCTGTCGAAACGTCTCGTGGCTCGGGGGTCTTTTCGCTCGAACCAGTTCTAGCCTGGTGACGGTAGGCGTTGGGCCTCAGCTCTCTGGCCTGTTCGGCTGCTACAATTCTAGGGATGTCATCCAAAGTCAATGATTTCTCATTCTTGAACAGATCAGTGGTCCTATCCAGACGGTAGTCATCTTGACTTTGCTTTTCGTCCTGGATTGTGAGCTTGCGTGGAGTCTGTTGCTGCTGCTGTTGGCTGGCACCATCTTTATCCAAGGTTTTGTGCAAAGACTGCGTAGAATCATTTTCACGCATTTGAGCTTTTTCCGAGTCTGGCATATCCAAAATCTTAGATCTTCTGGCTTTTCTCGACGATTCGGAGACTTGCTGGTCCAATTTGGTGGACCGCAGTCGCCTAATATCAGTCAATGTAGTCATGTAGCCAGACTCGCTCTGGGACATCTCAGAAGAAGCCTCGCTATCTTGCTGAGACTGGTTCTTGATAGCATCAGGCTTAGTGGACGACGAGGAGGATCCTTCCGTGGCAATTGCCGGTGCTCCAGAAGTTTTCTTATCCCTCGTGTCGAAAGCGTTAAGGACCAGCTGTAATCGTGCTACTGCAATCTTCAGCAAGAATACAAACTGCCTGAGTTTGGGCACAAGGATGAACCCAGCACGTCCGTCTGGAGGAGCACAAAGAGAGCAGAAAACCTTCTTTTTGCTGTGACTCCACCGAGCCTCGTCGAGATTTACTTTCAGGTCGTCCTCAGGATGAATGCCTAGATCAATGCCACATTGGCAGCACTTGAGACACTTCAAATGCCACCTTCGGTCGCCGATTCGAGCACATCGGTCCTCTATTGAGCGATCGCACTCATTACAGTGGTCTGTGGTCATAGCATTGACTCCGAGTTTAGCCAGTGGGTCGCCCGAGAGCGTTGTTTTTTCGTGGGACTCGATCTGATCCAAGAAGTCGTCTACAGCATGGCTTTCAAGGTGCTGTCGGTCATACTGTAACGTGTTAGACAGCCCATATCTAATCAATAGTTTGAGGTAATGTGCTAGACTGGTGACCAGATTGAGCAGCTCCTGCGTGATTCCCATTCGCTTAACACTCTTCTCACGTGCCTTTGACAACAGCGACATAAAACCCACTACTTTCTTACACAGAGTTTTGGCCTCCTTGCCGAGTTTGGTATAGGTTGTTGGCTCGCCATCTCGGTCTGTCTCTTCTCGAATAGTTGGCTCGATAAGGGCACAGACAGAGTCTACAGCGACAAAGAGAACCTCGATCTTGGCTACAAGTTTCATTGTGGCCGAGAGCGAGTCGATAAACCTGCTGGCAGAGGCTGTCTGAAGCATGTCTGAGATGAAAGCCGCACTGGCTTCCTCGAAGCCACAAAGCACGGTCCAAATTCTGAACACTTTTTTATCCACTTCCTGTTCTTGCCCTTGGACATCTTCTCTTGTTAACCCATCTAGAGGTTTCTGTACAGACGGAGAGAGAGGTCTCAATGGGTTGATGCTCGGCAGCGAACCTTCTGGAGACAGTTTGACATTCCAGAATTTGAAGATCATATAGCATTCCGGATGCCATTGCTGCTCACGGCCACTCCTGTAAATTTCCACAAACTGCTTGAGGATTGAAGTCTGACAGCCCTCGCATTTCGACGCGAACAGCGTGGAATAGTGGAAATGGCAGTATATAGCGTCCTGGTACTCGTAGTAGCTGTCCTCGGGTCCAAACACCGTTGAGCACATGGAGCAAGTGAAATGTTCTACATGATATTTCCTACCCAGGGCAGTGATATAAGAGCCTCTTAGAGCTCCCTCGCATACATAACAGAGGAGTTCCAACCGTTTGAAGTAGTCTTTTTCGCAAAGAGGTATCTGCATGATGCCCATTTGCTGCATTTCTTCTGGAGCGTCGATGGGGAAGAACTTAGACGAACACAAGGTGCCACAATCAGCGCAAGTGAAGCAGTTGATGTGGTATGCCGAGTTCAGGGCCCTTACGAATTGGCCCGAAATGGGCTCTCCACACTTTCTGCATATTTTTGCCGGCTTTCTATTGCCAGGTGCTGACGAAGGTTGGTTCGCTGGAGTTGGAGCCATGCTCTTGTGTCTATCTAGCTTCACATTGCTATTTGGCGGAGGTAACTCAGAGGTATTACTGGAATTATTATGCTGGTCGTGATATAATGAACTTCTTCGTGGAGGAAGATTTTCTGGAGGCTGAAACGACAGCCGCCTCGTTGAATCTGTCAGGGAGGACTGTCTGCTGCTATTGTTACTGGATGATGCATTTCTGGTTGGGGGTCTTAGAACAGTTGGAGGTAATTCATTGGTGTTATCGCCAGTTGTCAGGATTTGAGGATGAGGTTGACTTCTCACTGGTGAACCACCACTTCCACTGCTAATTGAAGACTTCTTTTTTTGCGGTGACATATTAATCGAGTCTCCAGCAGGCTCCTCACTATGGTAGAAGCTCTGGTTGGAAGTGTTTGTGAATGTTTTGGTAAGCCTGTTATCAGACACGGGAGATGAAGGACTATCTAATTGGTAGAGAGTCGTTGGCCGTGAGAAATTTACTCCACGCGAGGAGGATGGACGAGAGATGATTGATGAGGGTGTTGTTGATCGTTTGATACTTGCACCGTCTTCTCTGCTGCTGCTGTTTGAATAGATGTCTTCAGAAAATTGATACTGCGATGCGTCATGATCAGAAGACATTCTATATTGTATATGTTGCTTTCCTGTTTGTCGCTTTTGATCTATTCCTCTTTTTTTTTTTTTTTTTTTTTTTTTTGCTCTTTTGTTTGTTTTCTCTTATTCTGCTTTAATTTGTTTATTATTCTTATTACTATATTATTCTTTTTTTTCCCTTCTTCTTTCAAATATAAGAATAAAACTGACTTTTCATTTAGTCCCACTATTGGATATCTCAAGCTTCTGTTCAACGAACTCGAGAATTAAAGGATATAGAAAAAAAAATTTGAGGACTCTGTGATTTTCTCTCAAAGATCTTCAAATAGTTGTCGTGTTTTGGACGTTTTTGTGGTATGTAGAAACTTGGGCGTAGTGCTTCCAGAGAGGGAGTGAATGCGGGTGCGGGTGGGAATAACAATAAAAAATTATACATATAAAAAAAAAAAAAAAAAAACTAGGGGTAAGCTCTAAGCCATATAAACTTTTGTCTAGTACGCATAGGATAGTGAAATTCGAAAACTTTTTCTATATTATTCTATTTTCCACAAAGATTGTTTTCCAACTATGCTTCATTATTCAACTGACTACTGGATTCATAGGCACCATCTGGTGTGGTGACAAAACAGTCCGCAATAGGGTTGGCTCACTGGGGCTTTCGCCCTTTTACTTGAGTGTGTTCTACTTGCAAGAATTAAAATTACTTTGACAGGACGAAACTCGTACTGTGTGCTGTTGGACTCAAATCTACGGACCTATAGCTCTAGCTCACATCTACACAAAAGAAAACCTGTCCAAACGGTAAAGCCACCTGATATCACAAGATAAATCCTGAGCATCTAACGTATATTGGAACAGTCAGATCAGCTGTGACTTTCCTCTTCTTTGCACATCCTCGGTCTCTACACACATTTTTTTTTTTTTTTTTTTTTTTTGTGGATTCCCCTTTCTGTATGATTATGTAACTCGTTGCCGCACCGTTATGGACTGATTCGACGAGACTCTAATGTCATAGACAACTAAAGATCTTCGGCATTTGACATCTGACATTTGACAATTGAATATTCTAACACATACAGAAAAAACTCGTCGGAACGTGTGTGTAGTATGTCTCAATTTAATTACAATTTATCCCCCCTTCATGTCCATTCCCATGGTTACCAGCGCCCCCTGAAAATATTAGCGGATGCCTGGAAAAAAGACCACACCACCGGCAGAGGTCTCTGTGGCATATAGGACCAACTGGCCCAGAATAGGAATCTCAGACATTGCGAATCAAGTGTCTGGTGGTTATTATTATTATTATTTTTTTTTCTATGTCTAGTGGATTTGTCTAAATTCTTTCTGTTGTTCCTTTTCAGGCAAGACCATTTTGCTACTTGAATTCTTTCGTCGACAATTGTAGTGATATGGAATGGTCCACGATCCCTATTTCCATATTAGTATTGGTAATTTGCAATACAACTAATACCCAGAAGCTGTATTCTACATATCTGTATTCCTATGTAATCTCTTCTAGTTTCAACTGTCCTCTGCGAACCTATTAGCATCGCCCTATAAATATCGCCGGACCTATCCCGTGAACCCCACACTTCCGTTCGTCAGCAGTACCTCCAGCACATTCCAGTCTTGAATTCGACATTAATGACCCTGGAAAGTAGTCTCTAAATCACCCATTTCTCATTTAAAGAACCCGGCAACACATCGCCAAACTACTACTAAATTCCTGTCCTTCCTAATTTGGATCCGCTGCCATCTGAGACAAGTCTCACACTAAATATCTCGAGGGATGATCTGCAGAGCTCGGACCAACGAAATAGCCCAACCGTCAGACCCGTATCGAGGAATTCACACAATGATCCTATTGTGCTAATCGAGATGAAGATTTGGGCCACCTCTATTGTACTAGCCGGGATCGACACAATGTCTTTTACTCTGCTAGCCAGACTAAAAGCCATGCAAATATACAGCTATGCAACTATATTCTATTGTTTATAGTAGACCAACATTTGGAATGCTACTAAAGTATCTAAAATCGACAAACAGCCCATCAAGGCGTGGCTCCACCATCTTGCCCCCCTCGCTTATACTTGTCCTCCACATCAGCCATCTGCTCCGGGTCCATCTGGTTGGTAACTCCCAGAAGAGTCTTCGAAACAGCCTCAGTAGCTCCGATTATGGGTCTAATGAGAGCCACTGGGGCCGCTCTGGCCACTGCAGCAGCCGCATCTTGAGCATTACCCCCATTATCTGCTGCCTCAGAGCTGATATTGCCTACAGCATTTCTAGCCATCGCGAGATTTCGCCCAAAGCTTGTGTATGCAACGTGCAGTCCTTGGTTAATCCCTCGCGGCTGATTCGCGTAAAGAGACACCTTTTGATTATTGGACGACTCATGATTGTGGGCATAATCACTGTGCCCTCGCGCTTGAACATAGTCTTCTTCATCCCTCTCAGGATCTGAAGAGTCGTCAAACGCATGGATATCGTCAGAATATGGAGAAACATATCGATTATGCTGACGAGCTTGATGGCCAGCCCTACCAGAAGCAGGAGGTATAGCCCTGCCCGAGCCAGATGCTCCTGTACCACCCATTGCCTGCTCAGCAGACTCCAAAAAGGTCTGTGTGCCAGCTGCTAGTTTCGCACCAAATTTGACCAGTTCGTTGGTGGTAGTGGTAGCAAATCGAACTGCTCCTTTCTGAAGGCTCCTCACAATTCGTCCATCTTTGCGGTATTCTCGAACAGGCACCGCAACTAGGTCCCTCACCCCACTGCCCAACCTGATGAGCGATCTCACTGGGGCAATCCCCGATAGAACCTCACCAAGCTGTGTGGTACGAATATCTGGCATCCAAATACCGTGAAGAGATTGCGCTAACCGTGGAAATCCAGGGACACCGTACAACACAATTCGCCTCAATAGCATTTCAGCTTCGTCGAGGATAAAGAAGTTCATAAACTCAGTAACATGGCCAGATTTGAGCCCAGCATAATCCACCTTCTTTGGTTTGTAGTCCAGTTTGATTTGCACTGCTCTAATGTCAAACTTCTGTATAAATATAGTCTCCTCCTCTTCGGGAGAATCAGCAAACCGCTCATCCTTAAACTCGAAGAAACGAGTAACAAAATCTAGAGTATCCTGGTCGACATGAAGCCGCAGCGGCAGGATACTAATGTTGATAATTACTTCGGAAATGGCAATATCAGGAATGGGTTTGACTGTGTCCATTATTAGGTGTAGCATGCTGGCGTCACTCTCCCGTTCTCCAGCACTTCTCATGTAGGATACAAACTTATTCCAAGTGGAAGTGGGGACATTGTCAATTATCTCGAAGTCACGCACTCTCAAGTTTACCCTGTTTAGCAGTTGGCCCTCTTCATCTGTGACTAAAGCCACTTCTTTAGTCATATCGTTTACCCCCGCGAATATCGAGATGTCGGCATCAACTCCATTTATCTCAATCTTGACCTTGTGACCCTTAGACCGCTTCAGCTTAAGCTTTTGACCACCACCCCGAATATCTGCTCCTGACTTGAGCCCAGTCCCTGGATTTGCGCTTGTGACGCTTCGTGAACGAGTAGTTCCAACACTGGCCGTTTCACTGATATCGTCATCACCATCTTGGCCGTAGTCGTTGAGCTCACGATTGATCGCTCGACGCAACTCCGCTGGATCGTGGTTTGAAGGTATCCCTATATAAATTGAGTTGAAAAGCATATCGTGAACTACACCCTCACCATCATCGTCCTCATCATCATCCGTCCCTGGACCTTCAACATGAGTATCGTTGTTGTTATCTGTTTCGTGAACTCCTGCTCTCCTGTTCCTCTCGAGTACCATCGATTTTTCCAGGTTTCTCTGCCCGGCTTGTACCTCTACCTTCTTTATTGCCTTGGTGATGGTGTCCTGGGTATGGGCCCAGTCGTAGCCATCATGCAGATCCCATACCATTTTGACCCCACTGAAATGTATTGACACTAATGGCTTAGGATGAGTTGGGCTATGCTCCTTATTTTCCTCAGTGGCTAAGTGCTCACTATCTAAACTCCCTAGATCACTGTGAGACTTGGCAAAATGGTCCTCAGAAAAGTCAAGAGTCTGTTCATGGGATTGGGCTCGCTGCTCAAATACAGCCGCACGACGTGAGGCGTTACCATTGTCCACATTACCGGTACCATTTGCTGCGAGAATGCTCAAGTCCTGGTCCAGAAGCAGGTCTGCCCGTGAGTATTCTGTCTGATTAGATGACCCACTAGATGAATTCGTCCACTGCGACCGTGAGGCCCTGTCAGCATAGTAACTCTCGACAAAGTCGAGGTTCGATGGGACGTCGTCGGCAACGAGGTCTGCATTGAAGTCCTCGTCTTCATTGCTATTGCTACTTGCATGCGATTCGTGGAAAGCACTCTCTTCAATACCCTCTAGCACATTGAAGGGCATTACTTCAGTGTGGTATTTGATTTCATCTCCACTTTCCAAGAGCGGTTTGAGCCCGTTGAAGAGTTGTAATAGAGTCTGTGTCGAGTCGGCACATGTTTCCAGGACAAGAAGCTCGTTAAGAACGTCAACGTCTAGCCAGGACCCATTGTCTTGATGTGTATTGGTGATTTTTGCACTCGAGGACGACACAGATCCCACGGAAACGTAACCCTGCTGTTGGAAGGAGGCTACTTGATCCAGTAGTAACGATGTGCGTCTATCGTTGGAGGCGACTGTGTCCCCGCCAATGCTCTCAAGATACTGCATATCATCTATTAACATGAGAGTAGCTTTACGAAGTTTGAGATTGATTTCAAACTCCTTGTCGTTGTACTTGTGAAATTCGGCACTGCAGTTGCGAATTACCAGCTGGCCCCTAGAGGGCAAGCTGATAGGTGAAAGCCCAATGACACAGTCGATAAAGGAAATGGGGACCTTGATATCTCCATTTTGCTTTATTGTGTCAGCAGAGTTCTCTAGGTATGAACTCGGATCATGATTTCCCCCTGATACTGGTTTTGAGCCTACTTCTGCTTTCCGCAATTCGGGATTGCCCTGCTTACTTGAATCAAAGAGCTTTAAAAGCCTCACGTGATACTCAACGGCCAAATTCCAAAACCGAATCTCAGTTATCTTGTTGGCGTCAACTTCTAAATACACCATCGGGCGATCCTAAAACACTTGTTAGCAATTCGTGGTATATACTCAATATCGGACTGAATTTGACTTACCTTCATATGAGGGTTAGCAATATGAACTAAAGGCGTATGCTTGGTATGCTCATCAATATCTGAAAAGTCTCGTGAAACATGTATATCATAGATGGAGGACTGGATGACACCAGAATCAAGGACGTAGTTCTCAAACCTCCGGATATCGAGATCAAAAATGCCTAGATCTGTGGTGGTTATTTCGCAATTGATGCTCTTAATTAGTAATGACATGCTCACGATATCGTCAAGTTTGACCCGCCCAACCTTGTCCTCGAGCCGCAGCCGCCGCACAGGCGGGGAGGAAAAAGTACTACTTCTCTTTGGTACAGATATAGAGCTTCTAGCTTCAATAATATGGCTCAGGTCTTCGCCTAGCTGTATCAGCGACGATTGCTGCAGCTTGGCCACTACTGTATCAACGGTAAGGCTCGATAGTACGGTAGCTGGGCCCTCAGATGTGTCGCCACGCTGTACGGTGACTGCTCTACCATCCGAGATGAGCATCGTTAGCGATTTAATAGACAGGTGTTCAAACTGAGCATCATCACCATCATCATTATTATTATTATTATCATCATCATCATCACCACCGATTTTTCCGGAGTTTTGCAGTTTTGCCTCGATCTCGCCTACTTTTAACTCGTTGTTTTCCAGGCTTGCGGGTAGCATAGAGATATCTATACTAGTCTTATCATTTATCCGAACAACACCTTCAAAAATGTTGGTCTGCAGTTCCACCTTTTGTGGTTTATCGTCAGCCTCATGCCTAACTTTATATTTGGACGGCTCTTTCTCTCCACCTAGAGAGCTTCCACCATCGAGTTCTAGTCTCGATAGGATTATCCCGACATCCACAAGCTCGAGGATGTGGTTTATTGACAGATCAACAGATCCCCTATTTGGCACAAGTACCACCAGCGATTCTTTTCCAATTTTACACGTCAAGTCCGACCTTCGGTTGTCATCTTTATCAAACCACAACGCTTTTTCGCTAGTTTTGCTGTCGATACCTGAGATTTCTTCTACTTCTAAGATCAAACCTTCTTGGGTATTGCTGTTAGTCACAGTTATGCTCCGCAGAGATATCTCAAAACTCTCATTATACGCCACAGATATCTGCGCTATATTGACATTTTTGAGACTGAATTGAGGTGGCTTCTCAACCTCCTGTACAAGATTCTCGGGTAAGCTGTTCGATTCAATGTGGTATCGGGAGAAAAAGTCTAGTAGTGGGTTCAAGCTATCTGGGACTGTTTCAACACATATTCGTACATTGCCAACCTCAATCTCTAGACCTTCCATAATAATACCCTTGAAAGAGAACTGAATAGTATCACAGGCCAGAACTGGAAGTCTCACCTCCGGAGGTTCTTGATGGGCGACATCGGACATGGCACTCAAGTACATAGTACTGGCCTCCTCGTGGGAGAAAACAGCACTTTGCATCAGTTGGTTATCATCGCTGTCGCTATCATCATCACCAACATGACCCATTTCGTCTGCACTGCTGTCTCCATCTTGGTTCGCACTAGCATCACCGTAATCGTCTCTAATCAGAGACACGTCTATGCCCTTACAGGATACATGCCTAGTGCCGTCCACCGTGTCCATTTTCAGCTCGTCTAAGGTCACCTCTAGTACAGCCGACTCGTCCACAGAGATCCGTATCTTAATATCACGAAGCTCCACCACAAGCTGAGAGATCGCCACATCCACCATTCGAGAAACGACATTTGAAAACTCCCCCATACCGTAACCTTCACCGTCGCCTTCGTCCTGAAGCAAATCTTTGTCATCCTGAGGCATGATGCTCTCTGCAATATCTGCAGTTGTTTTTGAGAGCAGCATCGAGATATCTTCACCCATCTCCTCAGGCCCCGTCCTACTCAACGCAACAGTCAAGTTTATAGATTGACCAGAGATCTTAACACCATCAACCACCGCCAGCTTGATGCTTAGGTCCTTTATCTGACCGTCTCTAACGTAGATCCCTGGAATGTCTAGTCGTTCTGTGTCCAGTTGGACATCCCGGAGAGATAGCTCGCTGCGGGTGCCCAACGAGACGTCTAGATTCTCCAGATCAAGGTTTGAAAAAACCGCTAGCTTACTCAGCACGTACCTAAACACCCGCTTTTGGATATTTTGTGGTATCCAAGGCATGGTGGATGGTTAGTTGTCGTTGGTGAGTACTCTTATCGTTGCTGGTTTGAATCGTCACAGTGTGTTTTTGCGGAGGTGCAAAGAGAAACCGGCCCAACACTAGTGAGACAGGCGCACGCCGCAGGTGCGATCCTGTGGACAGATTTGGGCCTCGAAGGTCGATGGGCCGATGAGCACACATACAACCAGAAGACTGGAAATGACGGTAGAACAAGGGTAGAGTAACTAGATAGTACTATATAGTACTAGTTAGTCGAAGAAAATAGAGCTTAAAAGAGGTAAATGACGGTAAAAGAAGCCAATATGGACCTCGTCGGACCAAGTATACAGGTATATTACTAAATAATTCTATTATCATACATTCGCACCTATAGCACAAACATTACAACTTTCTACGCTTGGGGAAATTCTTCTTAGGCTTACCCTGCTGCTGCTGCCCCTTAGTTCTTGCGGAACCTGCTTTGGCCACTGGCCGATTATTGCTGGTGTTCTTCTTCTTCTCGACAGGTTCATCGTCTCCGTCGTCCTCGTCCTCAGAGTCTTCTCTATGTTTTCTTGACCGCTTATACTTGAGACGGTTTCGCTGACCTTTAGTTGGACCACTCTTCAGTGCCTCAACATATGCATCAATACCACTCTTGAGGTCAATATCCTCATCGATATCACTGCCATCATCTTCTTTGATCACAATTTTTCCAGATTGATCTTTATTGAACTTGTGTTTGAGGCTCAATTCGCCCTTGCTTCTAGGCTTGGAAGAAGAGATATGGGCCAAAGACTTGCTGTCGAGTAGATCCAATGGCTCGTCTTCACCCTCCAAAATATATCTTTCACCTTTCTTGCGTGATTTCTGGTGATCATTGTCATTGTGATCTGATTCACCGTCATCAGAGTCATCGTCGGAGTCTCCATACATGACTTGGTCATATTCATTGTCAAACTGCTTCTGAGGACGGTTTGAGGATGACTTGCTCTTTTCGGCCGCTTCCTCTTCCAGCTGCTTGGTCTTGTTTCGTTTTGCACGATCCTTAGTTTTTCTGATATTCGTCAACAACTTGGAGTGCTCTTCTGGGAATACTGCAGCAATCTTGTCGTAACCAAATCGCCGAATCAAACGCTCGATAATATGCTTGATCTTAGACTGGAAGTGAGCCTTGTGTTCACCAGACCATCTCAAAAGCTGGCTAACTAAGTCCCCTAGTTGCGGCTCGACAATCTCGGCGGGCAAAGATACCGCAGTGATCTTCACAAATCCGAGAGTCGACTTGACGATTTCCCGACTATTGTGTTCCAAGAAAACAGCCACAGTAGATGCCAGTTGGTTCAAAAACTCGGTGCTAATACTTTCACGAAACTCAAATACAGTTCTGCTGAGAGCAGTTACAGTCGCACTAATCATGTGTGGTGTGTCACCTGCCAGCCCTGCAGAAACCATAGTGAAGAATTCCTCCAAACTAGCCTCGGAAACTGGTGCATCTTCTGGCACATCAGGAATCTCGGCCTGGTTAACCGATCCTCCTTCTTTCATCTTGTAACCCATTTGAACCAACAGACCGTAAGCAGTTTCTCTCGTTTTGCTAGCAGTGTCCTTAGTAGACAAGACAACTTCTGGCAACATGCTAGGAATAAAAGACATGTGGTCTTCCGGAAGGATTTCTAATAGTTTTCCCACTGCCTGTAATCGAGCAGCTCGAGCTTCTCTGTGAACCTTTTTTCGATACTCAATGACGACCTTCTCCAGCTCTGACACATTGTTTTGCAAGTACTTGGTACCATCTTCTGTTTCCGAGATTCGGGTCAAGATACGGAAGGCCTTCTTTTGTAGCCCTCCATGATCTTCTCTGGCAACCATTGTCATGAATATCTTAGACAGAGCATTTAAGGAGGATTGCGGTAGATATGGAGTGATGTTCACTACCAAATCCATCAAAGAGAGCATATTCGAGTAGTCGAAAGTTGCCCTGCTGTTGTTGTTGGTAGATTTTTCTTTATTCTCCTTGAAAGTGGTTTCATTGTTCATTTCTCCAAATAACTGCTGGCAAAGTTTGTCGAAAATGGAGACTACATCAGCTTCCTTAGAAATGTTAAGATAAGTGTCAATGCATTCCAGCACGTATGAGCGGAACTCTGATACAGTTTTCAAGAACACGTTGAAAAGTGCTAGCAGGATCTTGGTGGTGTAATTCTTGGCTAGGAATTCTACGTTCTTCTTGGCTTCTTTGATAGGGAATCGTTCGAGCAGCAATTCATCGCTATCAATTTCACCACTGGCATATACCTGATTACTCTGCACCAAAAGTCTTAGAGACTGGCAAGTTTGAGATCGGGAATTTGGCCGGCCATACAAGGTAGCTGCTAACTCTTGTGCAAAATCATCGTCAAAGGCTTCTCGCAGATCAAAAGGAAGATCCATATATCTTGGCAGCAAAGACCATACCTGATCCTTCAAAGTTTCGTAGTATTTAATTTGTTTTCCCGTGGCACTGCTAGTATTTTCTCCAGCTTCAAGTTTCAATTTATCGGTCTCTTGGTCAATCCATTCACCCAAAGGAATGAAATAAGAAATAAAATGCCCCAGTCTGGCAAATTGAATATTATCTCGAAGCAATGGTAATAGCCAGGTCTTTGCTGCTTCACCATTTTCAAGATTCAAAGGTAAGTATTCTAATACTTTTTCTGGTCCCAGAGCACGGATAGCAGCTGCAATTGCGGTATCTGCAGCCTCTCGGCCATCTTCAAATGATTCCTGAGATCTTAGTGCACCAACGACCTTTAAGTGATTAACCAAATGAGGGTCAGCTCTCCATCGAAGATTGTCAAATAGGGCCACCAGCACTTGCATACTCTCGTTCCAAGACCCAATATATTTGATATTCAGTAACCCAAACACAGTGCTGCAGATTTCATCCAATATTTTATCAGTTTTCTTGTTGTTCTTATTAGACAACTTGAGCTCTTCAGCAGGGATGGATGTTGAGGCCAAAGCGACTAAGCATTGAGAGGCAGAAATCTGAATGTTTTCACTTTCAGATTCCAAGAATGAAATTATAATCTTGAAAATTGCTGGCAATCTGTGGAAGGCCTTGGCCGGTTGCAAAGCGGCATAAGATTCACCGGCCTGTGCTACAACTGCCAGCCAAGCTGGAGCAATGTGAACATCGTTCAAAGAAGGAACTAGGTCGAAGATTGCATCCAGAATTTTCACAAGTTTTGGAGCACCGACTTCGTCTGTAATGCTTTTGAAAACTGCTTCAAATACATCGAAGGCAGCCATGACCAGGTATTGTTCATTGGTTTTGCAGATTTTCAACAGTGTTTCACACAACACCTCTACCTTGTCAGCCGGCCATCCATTGGCATTTGTAACTGCACGAACCAGTTGTAGAGCATGAATGATTTTTGCATCTTTGTCTTTTGCATTTTTGTTGCTCGAGTCTTTTAATGACTTAGTTACAAATTGGAGTGAAGATTCCGCACACAAGACACTTGCTGGGTGTTCAACTTTTGGGCTTGGTGGTGGGTTTTTCAAGATTCTTGTGATAGCATCTTGAGCTCTCTTTCTAACTTTAGGTCTAGGGTCCATTCCTAGCTGGATCAATGCGATAACGGCACGCTTTGGGGACATTTCCGTGGACGGTCGTTGCCAGCCAGCAGAGTCTTGGGCGAGCAGGACATTTTCCAGGGCACCTATTGATGATCTCAACAGTGGGGCATCTGCTTCTTCATTTGCCAGTGCAAGTGATAGTTTTGCGATAATTTGTTCGAATTTGGACTTCAGTACTGGAGCTGATATGTATGGAGCTATTAGATCAAGGAAATAGGTCGTTGACTGGGCCATCTCCTTGTTTTCTATTGCTTCATGGCTGATAGACTGGTCCATCAGAGACAGAAATGATACAAAGTATGCTGTTGGTGTTTTCTCATCTTTATTTTCTGCCAGACTTTCGTCGATAGCTTCAAGTACGATTGCAAGCTGATGATATTTCGGGTGATGTTAGTATTAGCTTCTGATAAGAGTGTATTATTGACGTACATGTTTCTGGTTTGCAAGTTTACTATTTCTTTGCTTCCTGATTCGATCCAGACGATCGTTGAGCAGTTCTTCTGGAGCTACAAGAGCTGCCGGGGTTGATTCTGCCATTTTCAGGTGCTTTATTGTCGAAGGGTAAAAAAAAATTGTCCGATATGAAATTTTTTTTTTTTTTTTTTTTTACTTCCTAGGAAGTCGGATCTCCGATATTGAGCCGCACAAAAGGAGCCGAGCCCCAAAAAACTCAAACAAACAAGCCGCACATTACTGAGTTCTATTATAGCACCAGTCTAGGCTTTCTGTGAGCTATAATTCGCAGTTATAGAGATTAATATGGAGCCTGAGTTGTTTTAGAGCCGGCATCTGCCGACCCGTCAAGTGTGATACGCCAATTGCTTGAACAAACGGGGAAACCGACTCTAAGCGAAAATTCTCGAAGGAACGTTACACTTTATACAGATCAAAGATGATACTGAATTAGAACTTGCTAGTGAGAGAATAGTATTCCAGGTAGATATTGAATTCCATGATCACGCCGATTATAGCTGGTTTATAGATACAATCTGTCCATGTCACCGCTACATGCTGGCAAAAAAAGATCCACTGGTTCCGTATAAACGTAATTAGCTCACAGTACAAAATAAGAGATCTGAAGTCCATATGAACTAGATAAAATCTTCATTATATCATTTAACAGGGTAATATTGTCTTTCAGCTATTGCCTTAACTTGTTTTTGGCCATTGGGCGATAAAAACAGCGCGCCGCACCCATAGAGTAACCTTGTCACGTGACGTCTTTGGAAGTCACCATAGAACTCCATTGCCGAGATATTCTAAGAAGTTTAGAAACACCAAAAACCCAATAGCTTCCTTCACTTGTAAGACCATACTTAGTCTTTCCGAAATCAGAAACGAAACTGGGGACTAATCAGTAATTTACAGCGCCGAATGAATTTTCGCAAGCCTAATTGGCAGATCACGATCCGCGTCGACAGGTTCGACTGTTGGGATATTGAAATCACGAAAACAAGTGGGAGAGACAACGCATCGGAATTTTTTTTCTCCCTCCTTCTTATTCCTATTCTTTATTTCTATTTTGCCTACAGCTCGTTTGATTATCCCACATCCACCATTAACTAGTCACCAATGGATCTCAACGAGCTGAATAATCCTGCCGAACCGGAGGAACAGAAAAAGCTTGAAGAGTCCAAGCAAAGACAGCTTAAGGAGGAAAAGACTGAGAACCCCCAACCATCACCTAATCAGCCACCACCACATCAACAACCACCGCCAAATAATCAGTATGCAGAAGGCTATGGAGGTCAGCAGCCAATTCCTATGATGGGAATATACCCTCATGGTCCACCACCACATGGACCTCCTCCCCCTCTTCATCACCATCATCATGGGCACCCTCCTCCTCCTCATGGACATCCTCCGCCGCCTCCAATGTATGGCAATTATGGGCCAATGTACCCAGTACCGTCGCCATATATGCAACAATATCCTCCTGGTCCTGCTCCTGCTCCTAATCATGGACATGCTTCTGCTCCTGCTCCTCCTCAGCCTCAACCAGAGGCTATTCCAGTTTCAGCTCAAAACCAACACGAGTCTCGAGACCGGCAGGATGCTCATAAAGAGCCCCATGCTACTCCAGAACAAAATGTCCGGAGCTTTGAGGGGCATGATCAGGATCATGATCAAGAGCATGACGATGAGGACCCTCATGGAGAGAATCAGACCCCAGTCTCCACTCGAAGAAAACGCTCCAAGAGCACAGAAAACCATTCAGATGACTCCAGTCGTCAAATAGGACAGTATCATTACACAAAACGGAATCATAACCGAACATACCATACATTAGTCTCTGGCTCTAAGCTGCGGCATTTGAAAAAGAAAGACGGAGAGCCTCTCTGGCGAGCAGACATTCAGTATGACTTCTTGATGTATATATTTAACAACCAGGAAAAGGTGTTCACAAATGTGGTCTCTAAAGAAGGGGGTATGTCATTTGCCGATATATATATCGACGCCATGGCGAGGTCGTCTAAATGCTCAAAAATACTAAGAGACAAACTACGGGGTGATAAGCAAGCCGGTGTCAACATGGCAATGGTATGTCTACTGGTCAATATTGGACGGATGAATACTACTTTGAATTTTTTTCCTGAGATGAAAGCACGGCTGAGAACATACCATGCTATCCCCTCTCTACAAACGTATTCAGACCAGTTTGCATACAAGCAGCTACAGGATGCCCCACGACTCAAGAGTATATTGAAAGGAGCTTGCGAGGATACCTCTGAGCCATCTTCGCTAGAAGATCTGGATTCCAGTGATAGGCTGCCAAAGACCAACCCAATCAATCTTGTTTTTCTACTTTCAACCTATGAGCCCAAAGTCACTGCTCGGTTTTTCCCCGAAGAGTACGATTTCTTCGATCTAATCATGAACCAGAATCTGAGCAGTGAAAGCCGTGGGCGAGTGTTCCTTTGGCTCATGTGGTGTCTTTTGCAGACTAATTTGACCAAAGAGGAAATGCAGAAGAACCCATTTGGACTAGGCACAGAAGACGGTACTAAGATTCCCGAGCTTGATAAACTTACAGAAGAACAAATCAATGAAGAAAACGTTGACACACCAGAAGAAAAACTGTTTGGATATCAAATGGAAAAAGAGCGAAGCGCTTATCTCGATTCCAGTACCGAATCGCAGATACGTAATAAGATGTTAGTACCAGGTAGCTCTGGCCCAGTGCATTCGACGCCAAATCGCGCAGGCCCCTGGTCTTCTTCGAATAAATCTACACCTGCATCAGTAGGAGCAAGTGGAGGTGGTCGATCATTGAGATCACGAGATAAACCTCCTTCTTACAAGCTGGAGGAAGAGCATCACGATGAAGAGCAAGACAAACGATCTCCTAGTCCACCGCGGAAACCCAAAGGTCGTCGAGGTGGTAAGCCAGCGCTGGCAGAACTTCGACTGCAGAAATGCCACAAGGAGGTGGAGAAGATGCTGGTGGGCAAAGATAGGAGACGAAGACGGGCCAGGTATCTGGAGGGCGCAATTAGACGTACATGGGAGATGATCAAAGATCTAGATCCCATTTATAATTCCGAGGACGAAGCTGCTGTGCGACGAGTAGCTGAGACCAACCGTCGAAGTAGGAAACGTGAACGTTTACCTCACCCAACCGTCTTCGACGACTATGCGAACATTCCCGTGGTGAACACCAGCAAAGACGATTTTGGTGAAGAGTCGACTGCATTAGCCACTAGCCTGAGACGGGCGGGCAGATGGGCTAGGAGGTGGAAAACGGGTGAACCTAATGGGCATTATCACGACCGTGTATCTGACCAAAAGGCTCAGCAACAGGGTGAGGAGCATTATGATAGCGACATAGATATGGGAGGAGTTAGGATGAAGGAGGAGACTGCTGAGCCAGAGCGCGACGTTGGTGATCCATCTGCTGAATCGTTCGAGCAAACTCCAAGTAAAGATCCTGCTCCTATAGAAGCGGCACCTTAGAAAAGAAGAGCAGAGCTGGCAGTACTGATTGCTTTGTTGTAGAATGGTTGTATAACAAAAGTGTTAGACTTTCTCTCTTGTAAAGCCTGCCAAGTAATTCTTTTGTTCAGTAATATTTATTTTATTTTTCTTTTTTTTTTCGCTCTGGTAATAATAATAATAATAATAATAGTAGTAGTAGTAGTAGTAGTAACAATGGTCTAATGAAAGATACAATTAGAAAAGAGCATATAAATCCGTAGAACATAGAAATCAGAACCCAATTATAACACCAACAAACACTGCCAACAGTGTGGCTATTGCTGGAGAATAACTCGGCAATTCTCTAAACGTGAATGTAAATGGATGTGTAACAATATGTCCGAATTGTTGCTGAAGTCCCTGAGGCTCAATCTTTTTGATCGTGTAAATAAATATTTGAGTTGCCAATAATCGAAACGTTACTAGAGCAGATGCACATGTGAATTGATTTTCTAGAGCTGGGCCAGTGCCATTGAGAATGCACTGTTTCAAATAGGTTGTCCGATAACTTGTAAATGCTGCCACGGAGAGGCACCCAGCAGTCCAGAGGTATCCACCAGAGTGAAATGTCAAGTAAGCCATCATGGAATAAAACAATTCTGCAGGACGGTTTAAGACAACTGAGAGTGGATTGACACTCTCAGGAAGATCAATTTGGAGCCAGCCAGAATGATAGTAGTAAGAGATTGCTGTGAAAATGGCAAGATAGCAGGAGGGTATCAGATTAATTACAAACTGAATGACAGCTGCTTTTTGGTTTTTAGAATCCAGATCTGATGCTAGGAGCTGCTCAAGTTTGGAGAGCTCACCGGAGGCTTTCTCGAGATCTCGATAAAGCTGGCTCTGGAGATGCTTCTGCAAATGTTTCTGATATTTGACTGTATTAACCTCGTGGCTAAATAATTTGAGAACAAAAAGAGCCTCTAATATGTTGCGTTCTATTGCTAACAGTCGTTCTATATTACTTGTAAGCAATCTACCGCTCTCAATTTCCAAAGGACTCTCAGTCGCGACTGTATCTCCAGACATCTTCGATCGACTTCCTTCCAGCTACCTACTGTTTTATAATTCTGTAACTCTTTAGCGCCAGGTTTTAAGTCAACACTGCTTTCAAAGATGCTATACAGAAAGTTTATTGTCCCACCACAGATGCTCTAGCAATCAGCCGTATGCCTTTTTCTTGCACTCTGCAAAAAAAAGAGTCCTCTAGGGCAAAAATGGGTAACTATATTTTGATTGTAAGCTAATTAAGTAAAATATGATATATGTGTTTCCATTCTGTTTCCCCCGGTTTTTGGTATCTATGGAACTTGTTCGGAAAAAAAAAAAAAAAAAGATAGGACGGCGTCACTCAAGATTCGTTGGTAATTCGGGACTTCGAGCCGTCTTAGAAATTTGATCATAGTGTTTCACAATAGTAAAGAGAAGTACCGTCCAAACAAAAGAACATTCTGAACGGAGATTTTAGCCGGAAACGGAAGGCTGATTGTCGCACCATGCGCGGCTCTCATTACCACCCGAAAAATATGCAGGGACCACACGAAGTCTCACTTAGCTACTATTTTAAGTTAGCGGGAAATTCACCCGAGATCTCATACCGCACCTCGAAAATAGACAAGCAGTGATGGCATTGTGTACCATAGAGTTTTAGTGAAGTCATCTCTTTGAAACTTCTATATTCAATGGCTTCAGATTCTGGGGTATAAACTCTGATTCGGAAATCCAGTCGGCGTTTTTGCAACAGTTACGGGAATTGCACCTGCCGCACGGCTATCTAAAACAAATGCCGGAGCGACTTGCCTAATAGAGAAAGGGATAGCATCATCCTACGATCGCTATTTTCCTTTTTTATTAGTTTATTTTTATAGTTTATCATGAAGTATAAGAGAATCCCTGAAAAATCTTACGGTATCTTGCGAAATACGCAGCGTGTTTTATACACCACTAGAAGTATGCATATGAAGGGTTTATGGCCTCACTAAGCTACTATATTTAAGTTAGCGGGAAATGTTTACTAGCTACGCACCAGACCTACCTTCGGCTATGAATTCTTGTTACTCTGTAGCCTAATCGTCTAGTGTATCTGGGACTCAATACAATCACCTTTTTTTTCTCTACAAAATAATAGATAACTGAGTCGAATAACTTCTCCGTTAAAATATGCTCGAACTTTGACTTATATGACCAGGAACGTTGGCTTTCTCTGGAGGATGAACGGTTTGTAAATGAATGCTTTTCAAAATCTCCGGGAGCATTGGCTATACTTGAGACTCGTTGATATACTCAAATATTAGAGCCGTATTAGAAAATTTAATAAAAGTATTTTAAAACCGTCATGAAAAGCACCTTCCAAACAAAGAAGTGGTCCGAGCGGTAATTTTAGCCGAAAATGGACGGCAGTATCTTGCAAAACGTGCGGCTCTGTTGTTCATCAAAAAAAAGTAGGGCCCAAGAGGATTCTCACCCTGAATTTGCTGGTTATTTTGGGCCCTCGAAAAATTTCAAACCCGTAAGGCTAGTTTTTCCGAAGCGCTTCCGCTCGCAAATGAAACTTTCCGCAATCGGAATATCAACATCGTGCGATAATGATGCGGCTCGAACTGATGCAGGACCAGTGTGGCCAGCCAGATTTTTGAAACAAGCTCTGAAATAGTGCAAAGAGAAAGTCTACTTATTGAAGTTCATATCGTGAACGAAGATGCTGATAGATAAGTCCATTCCTGTTCAGTGGGAATATATCTATTGTTACCAGAAGCCGGAGATCATAGGCGTAGGCAATTGCCCAATCAGGACTAAATTCCTTATATGGCTATTACATCAAACTGCCACGGAAAACATAGCAAGTGGGTAAAGGTTAAAATTTTTTAAGGTGGTGGGTCTACACATATATAAATATAGCTACTTTACACCTGATTTGACCGAAGGATACACGTAACTGTCAAATCACCAGAATAATTAGGGACCTTGGCTGTAAATTATATTAAGTTTGTACATCATGAGGTTACTACTCTTTGTAACTCAAGCACTGCTAAGTACCCTGTTCTATATTACTTTCGTGGTTGCACAAGGGTTCGGTCTGAACGTAGCATATACACTCGACAAGGGTGAAACCTGGATTGCTAAGCGTATGATTGAAGCTTGCGAGATGAGTAGGGAAAAGGAGGGAATATACCATTTCGCTAGTTCTGCTAGACAGAGTAATAATTTCCCAAGTCATGAGGGAACACTCAGCACGGAAGCTTCTATTGTGGTACTTCCTGACTGTGAAGTGGGAATTCTAGCGACTGAAAAGAATTTTAGGGCTTTTAATGTGCGTTGTGACTTTAACAAAATAGCAAGAAATGGATGTCCTGTTAGTAACAGATTGACTCAACATGAGATCTCATTTAATAATAAGACGCTCAACCAACTTGGTAAGAATGACTATATTTCTTCTACGTCTAAATTTAATCTTACTGAATGGGACGGTGAGAAAGACCTTACGATAAACTGTTGGTATTTCAGAGACCCGGTTGTTCGCGACAAATCAACTACTTATACTATTTTGAAACCAATTACTAGTGAAGCCAAAAGCACCAGTACATCCAGTACATCCAGTACATCCAGTGCATCCAGTACATCCAGTACATCCAGTACATCCTTACGAACCACGTCTCGGGCGATAACTAAAACAGCTACAAGACGTGTCACATCCTGGGGATCAATGCATAATGCCACAAGACGTGTCACGTCCTGGGGATCAATGCATAATGCCACAAGACGTTTCACATCCTGGGGATCAATGCATAATGCCACAAGACGTGTCACGTCCTGGGGATCAATGCATAATGCTACAATACGTGTCACATCCTGGGGATCAATGCATAATGCTACAAGACGTGTCACGTCCTGGGGATCAATGCATAATGCCACAAGACATAAGACATCCTTGGGAGTAATCAAAACAGCCACAAGACATGTCGCGTCCTGGGGATCAATCAAAAAACCTACAAGACACATCACGTCTTTGGGATCAATCAAAACAGCCACAAGACATATCACGTCTTGGGGATCAATCAAAACAGCCACAAGACATATCACTTCTTGGGCAAACACCACGTCCATGACGACAATTAAATCACCTCTACCAACGACTTCTTGGGGATCATTGGGAACAGCTTCTTCGTCTTTACTAACGGCAACCACATCTGCTTTGGTGACTAAGTCTTCTAGTGCTGATATTACTACGATTACTAGTAATGGTTTATCAGTGATATCTTGTTCTAGTGATGCTGATGCTACGTCATATATTGCAACTAGTGCTTCTACTGCTGGTATTAGTACAATCACGGCATTGAGTCACTCTAAACAGGTAGATCTTTCAAGTGCCACGAACATTGAAAGCCTCTCATTAACCAGAAGCACAAGCAATAAGGCCGAAACAGGTGAAAGTTGCTCAAGTAATGGTCGCAAAACCTTTTCTACCAATAGACGTGGAAGTGATCTAACTAGTGCGAGTGAGAAACACTCCTCAATTGCGATAGATAGTGAAAATGGGAGGGATATCAGTGGAACTATTGAGTCTGTGAAGACTGCTACAAGTACCATAGGGGGGTCTGACTATGGCTACACCAGCAAGCTCGGGAAGCATTCAGAGACTAGTACTCGAGTCTCGGAGCAGACAGGGACTGGTGGCATTTCTAACTCCGGTACAAGAACAAAAGGCATCACTGTGCTAAGTACAATAACACGAGCCTTAAAATTTTTCCTGATTTACTCGTAGTAGATCAGGTTTTTGAACAAATTTGATATATAGAACTAATAATAATAATAATTATAATAATAATAATAATAATAACCAATAATCATAAAAAAACACCCACGAGCTCGCTATTAAACGGCCACTAGATGATAAAAATAATAGATAAATAAATTAGCACTCTCCCTCTAATTGTTTCCTGCCCCTCATATATTACTAATAGGATATACTATAGTAATACAAGCTTCATAGAAGTCAACTTATCCATGTAGTATATTGTGCAAAACACAAGTAGCAGTATATATACCGCTCTTTTCCACCAACGATCCAAAAACAGTTTTGACCTTCTGCAAAGCATGTGTGGAATCAGCATTCATATGCGAAAGTGAGGCACGCAAATCAACAGTGGGTGAAGAGACCACTCCTTCCACACGGGTTAATATTGGCCAATGCAAAATTAACTGGAACCCATTTTGAGGTTTGAATGTTAGTACTGAGCTAGTTCTCCACAGCTCGTCATATGATCCAAGACTGCGGCACAGCTTTTCGAAAACAGTTCGACGAGTCTTGTACAATTCACCATACTCTGCCAGCCCATGCATAAATTCGAGTATGTTCTTAGATTCTTGACTACGCTCTATGAGATCTGATAACTCTTCTGTCACCCAAGGTGATGTTTTAACGTTGAAAGACCGGACAGTTTGATCCAGTGGATGTACGTAAAGTTGGACTCGGAAGTGAAATAAATTGTCAGCACAAACACCTTTGAATTCGTTCAAAAACAAATCTCTACCAACCATTTGTGACGAAGTGCACGGTTCTAGTTTCAGACAGTGAAATTTAGCCAGGTAATCCAAATTGTTGTCGCGTATCGGTTTCACCGAGTAGTTCTCAAGCTCGTCGTCATCATTCTCTCCCTCTTTATTATCGCTTTTGGACTGATTTTGAATGAAGTTCTCATTTCCGGAAAGCAATGCCTGAATAATCTCCGAGTCTTGGTAGGTATTTATTGTCTCGGACTGTTTTTTGAGCTCTGCTCTATCAATCTCTTGTTGCCAGTAGGCTGCCTCATTTTTGAGCTTTTGCAAGTGGTGTAGCAGTTTCTTGTTCGTACGTTCTGGCTCCAGTACCACAGACGCGTCCTGGGCGCTGGGGACATCGATATCATCAAGGATATCCATTACTACCTGATCGGTGCAGTTAGACACTGAAATGATGTTTATATGTTTTTCGTGGTGTGTCTCTCTTCTTTATTGAGATGACGACGCGATGTACGGCTGATAAATAGTCACGTGAATATCACCTGGCCTCTCCGCCGGGCCACTCTGTTTGCAGATTGGGGCAAAGATCTCTCCAAATTGCTTGACGAATTTCGGTGGTCGTAATCGATCAGCCATTGTACCCAAAAGAGATATACTGAACAGGTCACATACTGCCGAAAGTACAAACATATGGGCCCTAAGGTGAGCACTAGGCTGAAAAAGAAAAAAATTTAAATTAATGGAGCCCATTGAATCGGGATTTCGCACCCCTAATACACTGTGACTACTGCTAGTAAATCAGACGCATATATTACGGAAATGTTTTTCAAAAACGTGAATAAATGCACTATCCATACTTTTGCCCTCTCCCTCAATCATGCAGAAACTAGATTTCATGTTGGAGCTATGAATTTTGAATCTGGTACGGCTCCCCGTCTCGACCCAATGATAGTGCGGCAACAAAAGCACGTGGGGCGCAGTGATGCGAGGATTTGGATTTTGGCCCTCAAACCCAATGAACCGGCCGAGTACTATCATGCCTGCGGCCTGTAAATAAAGCTTTCGATTCCCTGTTCTCTTTGGTTTTTCTCTTCCTCCTTATATATATATATATGTATCTATGCTTATTGGCTCTCTGAAATAACTAATTAGACTCTTGTTTATTTGTCCTACATACTGGTGAAGGGAAACATAGAAACGAACAAAGACGCATTCATTGTTATCTTTGTTTATATATGCAAAAAAACAAAAACGTAACAGAAAGTACCAGTGTTGTAAATTTTGATAGCAGATAAATATTTCAAGATACGATGCTTTTCGGTGTCAGGCTTTCTAATGAGGTATACCCTCCTTGGAAGGAAGATTACATTGCCTATGAAAAGCTAAAAAAGCTATTGAAAGAATCTGTAGTCCTAGAAGGGGAAGAACAGGAGGTCTGGTCAGAACAGGACGAATCACGGTTCGTTTCAACTCTCGACCAAGAGCTTGAAAAAGTGTTCTCGTTTGAGTCTAAGAAGTACAATGAGTTGTCAGAAAGAATTTCCAAGTTGGAAAAGCTCATTGGCGAAGATTCAAGCAACAGCATTACAGAGAACAAGGTCTTGCAAGAGGACTTCGATGCCAACTCTATGGAAATCGAGTTGGAAGACATTTTGGAAATGGCCACTCAGCTGGATCGATTTTCCCGACTCAATTATACTGGTTTTCTAAAAATTGTGAAGAAGCATGACCGCCTGCATCCCATGTACCAGGTAAAACCGTTACTCCATGTACGGTTGAATGCGTTGCCATTCCACAATGAAGATTACTCTCCACTGCTCTACCGGCTGTCCAATCTATACAATTTCTTAAGTGACAACTTCAGTGCATCAGTGACCAACAATGCATCTGCTCGTATGTCTTCGTTCCATGAAAATAGCAATTTCCAGACTTTCAAATTCTGGGTGCACTCTGAGAACGTAATGGAAGTCAAGGCCAAGATCCTGCGACATCTGCCAGTACTTGTGTACAACAAAGAGGGCAAAGATGATGAAGACACAGACAACAGTAACACAGACCCCATTATAACCTCTCTCTATTTTGATAATTCGTCTTTTGATCTCTACGAAACAGAGCTGGAAAAGAAAAAGTTGTCTGGTGGTGGTAGCAGTAGTAGCGATTCTGCAGAGCCTCCGCCGCGATCTCTGCGACTCAGATGGTATGGCAAGCTGCAGGACCGGCCTGATATTGTTTTGGAGCGTAAGGACGCAGACCATACACAGATACGATTGAAGGAGAAATACATCGACAGATTCCTTAAAGGTGATTCCAGCGTTGCCGACAAGGCACTCAAGAAGCTCAAAGACCGCAAGTCGTCTGAAGCGGAAATGAATTCGTACATCAGCCAAGTGGAAAGTCTGCAAAACTTCGTCAAAGACCATCGCCTCTCACCTGTATTGAGAACCATCTATACAAGAACTGCGTTTCAGATTCCGGGTGATGATTCCGTGCGTGTTATTCTTGACAGCGATGTCCAGTTCATACGGGAGGACTGCTTCAATAAAGATCGGCCCATCAGAGATCCAGACTCGTGGAAGCGTGCTGATTTAGATATTCCTGGTGTGGACAACGACCTGAGCCACATCAGAAAGTCAGAATATACAAAGTTCCCCTATTCCATCCTGGAACTACGAGTCAAGGTAGGTAGTAGTGGTAGTGCTTCTTTGTTGCAGAACTCTAAACACGGAGCCTGGGTTGAAGAACTTATTTCATCGCACCTGGTTAAAGAAGTCCCGCAGTTCTCCAAGTTTGTCCAGGGAATTGCGTCTCTTTTTGCTGAGGATGACCGTTTGGATGCTTTGCCATTTTGGCTGCCTGATCTTGAACACGATATAAGACGAGATCCTACAGATGTATACAAAGAACAGCGAGACCGACTTTTAGTGCAGAAAGACTCTACAAGCCATCCGGGTCAGCGCAAAATCCAAAAGTCTTCTATTGAAACTCGAGGAGGAGCTGCAGAGGATGATTCGTCTGATAACGACACAAGCCAAACCCGGCAGCACCACCATCACAACCAGATTGGATATCCAGCTTGGTCATCACCACCTGGTGGTCCAAAGCTCGATATGGACTCTGAGGATGAAGAAGTGGTGCTTCCTCCGGGCGTTGCAAAGCCAGAGACATTGTTACGGCACCAGGGCCAGGTGAAGGTCGAGACCAAAGTTTGGCTTGCTAACGAACGGACTTTTAATAAGTGGCTGTCGGTGACTACACTACTTTCAGCCATGACTTTTGCATTGTATAACTCTGTAGAGCGATCGGTGTCTCAGGAAATTGCTGAGCGGGTGGCCTATGTGTTGTTTGCATTGACGCTTTTCAGCGGAATTTGGGGCTATACTACTTACATGCAGAGGTTGAAGTATATAAAGCAGCGGTCTGAACGGCATTTGGATTCGCCGTTTGGGCCCTTGGTTGTTGCAGTTACACTATTCGTCGCATTGACGGTGAACTTTTACTTCACCTTGGTTAATAGCGTCGGGTTCAAAGATCCTGAGGTGAATAGTACTGCTTGACTTGGAGATTCCGATTCTTTGGATAGTATGCATATATGTGGGTTTTCGAGGTTTTGTTTGTAATTCTATGGGATCTTGATCTTTGGCCCCACAATATCTACCGTTGAGCTAAAACTGAATTCTCGACAGAAGCTGCTGAGTACCAATTGACTATAGGAAAAAAAAAATAATTGATAAGTAATATATGAAATGCATATCTTGTTGTAAAAATAGTTCTCTTTGATAGTCAATACTAAATGGATGACTATTAGGACTGCACATCTTGCTTGAAGCATTTCTCATAATTGCAGCTATAGCACTATTGGATATACGTGTTCAAGATTTGGTTTATTGTATTCAACACATATATGTATATATATGTGTTGAAGTGTGTTTAGTGAATTTATATTATACATGTTCTATTGCTACCTATTAAACCAACAGCTTGTTCCTCCTCAATCATTACTACCAATTTTAGAAACTTGAATATCTAAGCTAGAGCTCCCATTGGGTCCCATGGTGGCAGCACAATAGGCTCCTTGTCATCCAACAACTTAGCCAGATCATCCCCAAGCTCAGATTTGTCAGCCACAATTTGATAGACATGTTCTTTGAAATAGTCTTGGGTCATTACAAAATAACCCTTCTTGCCGACGTCTTCACCCCAAGAGTTCTCAACTCGCCATCGCACTGGCTTGCCGTCAACCAAATGAACACCAGTCAAAACCATGGCATGTGTCATCATGGACTCATGGTATCGCACTCGGTCGGCCTTGCCCTGAGTGTGATTGTAGCCAATCAACTTGTAGTCCCATAGATCCAAGTCACAGATACCCTTTTCCTTGTCCATGAATTTTGGAGTGTCAGACCCAAAGAAAACTGGCTCGTTTCGCTTGATCTTTTCAGCAGCCACTCGAGCCAAATCGTCGATATCCAGATTCAGATATGAAACAACGTCTGTACCAACAACATTACTTAGTTTGTCGACTTTTACGACTCGGTTGTATGGGTTTCTAGGGTCATTCAATAAGGAAACAGCAGTAGTAGAATCGTGACCGACAATTTCCTTGTAGAACTTCATTGGAGTGGTTTTCTCGGAATGGTACTTCTTGTCCTTGTCTTTATACTCCCAGGTGATCTCGTCGTGGGCATTTGGAGGGGTGCCAAAGAAGAGAACCAATAGTCGGTATACTTCCTTGACCTGGTCTTGACGGAGCTTTTCAGTGTCTTTGCCAGCGGCCACTGCATCTCGCAGTTCCTGAGCATACTGTCGAAGCAAAGCGGTAAGCAGTCCATTGCATCGAGCAGAGCTGGTTGCATTAAAGCTATCTGGGTATGTGTGCAATGGCACCAGACCATACTTTTCCACCAAGTTGACGACCATATCGAATTGACCACCATCTTGAACTGGATCGGTCAACAAATGTTGGACCAGTCTACTGTCAATGTCTTCGCCAGCAGACTTGATGATCTGATCCAAGAAATAGTTTGCTTTTTCCAGCTTGTCATAGAAGAAAAGATAGGTTTGGGAAAGTTGGACCTCGCTGATATTATATTTCTTCATCAGGGCGACTCGGTAGACATTACATGCGGCAAAGATCCAGCATCTACCTGAGGCTTTTTGATTGGTGATTGGAGCACCTTCAATGTCAATCACATTGCTGAATTCGTGGATTGAAGAGACTACGGATTTCTGGGTGACTAGTGCTTTTTGGGCGTCTACATTTCTGAGAACGGTACCAGCGAGAGCGGTGACCGGATCGTTGTTGACATCTTTGCTCCAATTGGAGACAGTTTCAGCAGAGAGGCTCATGGTCTTTCTAAACGAAACAAGAGAAGTATTAAAGGATTTATGATACTTCAGAGAGTAAGCAACTGGTTTGTTGTTATTAGTTATAGAGCTGAGCGCTAAAGGGCGAATCAGGCCGGTATTTATACTTTTTTTTTTCTAGAGCCTCATCCGCCGCCGCTATTTAGGCGCCGCGGGGGAGAGATATCCCACACACATTAGCTCGTTCCGCTATCTCGAACGGCGCTAAGAGAGATTAGTCACCCAACTCCGAAAGGGCAAGTCAAGTTCGGCGAAACTAAGTCTAATGGACACATAAATCTCGCATAATATCAAATATAGTGATTGTGCAAGTCGCCACCGAAATCAATTACTGTGACGTGGAACGGCAAAGGTATCAACGAGAGGCGGCAGCTGTGGGGGATGGACTCCACTACGTTTGCTGGTGGATATGAGGAGAAGCAGAAGGAGGGGAAGAAGCACTATGCACGGGTTAGTTTTAGCCTTAGTGTTTCTGAACCACAATCTTGTAGCGATATAGTGCTGTGCCTTTTGGAATAATCAGTAGATGAGCAAGAGGAATAAACTAGCTTTCTGATGCCTGTTCCGATGGAGATCACCTTGTTGGTGAGGCATGGACGCCGCACGAGAAGCGGGAACGAAATGGCCCAGGTGCAAGTACGGTTTTATATAAAGATAAACACCTCTAGGGGCAGGACTTGATATAGGATATTGGCGTTAGGGAATTGACCCTTGATGTAAAAAAAATGAATCGACCAGCAAGCTGACTGTAAATATGGAAGCTCTTTAATACTATTTAGCCCCTCAAAAGACTCTCTGATTAAGCATGTGAGTTCGTCTCGTCTGGGGAGTAGGAATAGTTGCAACTCAAATTCTGGAACAGAAAGGCTTGGCTATTCCATCAGCTCTCGCAGCCCAATTAATACTTGGTTCCTGGATCGTAGGTCCATTCCGCATAGAAAAGCCCAATGGTACCCCGTGAACCAGTCCCAATTGACAAACATAACAACACTCAGTTTATAAACAGAATAGATAGACATAACACTTAATTTATGAACATGCCAGATAACATAAAACACTCAAAAATAATAGATAAACATAAAACACTCATTACTTACAAGTATCATGCTAGTTACTGCTCCTGGAGCCACACACATCCTACATGACTATACAACAACCTCGTTTCTTAGCCCCATTATTCTCTCCCGAAGGAGAAGCTCCTGGCCCTGCTCCTGCGGCGGTCACTTTTTCTTTATTGGATGCACGGATGTTCGCAGCAGACAGAGCAGTTCTCAGACGTGGTCGAGAAGCGGAATGGGTCAGCCTGGCCTGAGATTCCTCTCGTTCCAGGGCTTCCTTACGGTTCTGTGCTATTTGGCGAATAACGATCTGGAAAGTCTCTTCGATGTTCACCATTGCCTTTGCGCTGGTTTCCATGAATTTGCATCCATGGTCCTTAGCCCACTGGAGGCCCTCGCTGGAGGAAATGGCCCGGTGCTCACTAAGATCACATTTGTTTCCGGCAACAATCTTAACCGGTACAGGAGCGTCCTTGGGACGAATGTCTAGGTTTTTCTCAATCATTTCGTCAAAGAACTGGAGGTTCTCCAGTGAGATTGTCGATGTGATATCGTATACCATGACGTACGCATCTATGGACATTCCTGTACCGAACAGCGATCCCAGCATGTCACGGTATTCCTCCTGTCCTGCCGTGTCGATGATGTCTACTCTGTAAGATTTTCCATCTACGTTTCTCTGTGTTGAGTAAGAGTCCTCTATGTTTCGAGGCGTTAGTAGGTCTAGTTGATGGTTGAGCATGGCAGTGGTAATGGCATTTTGTAGAGCGGTAATGACATATCTAGAGCACTAGTAGCATCAATATATATCGAGAATTGACACAGGATTATTAATAGGAGGATGAACAAGTATAGGCTCATTCCAGAATAGCCTAGTGTTAATGCCACTAGCCCTGCTACTAGGGCTCAAGTGCTATTGGTCTGCTCTACCCCTGCTACTACCAATACTTTTACTTTAATGCTCTACTTTTCGTGGCTTTTTTTCATACCTATAGTGGGATCATATTCATCAACCCATTTGCTTCGAATAATACGCATTGTGATACATGATTTACCAGTACCTAAAAGTGATCTGTTAGCTTATCTTAAAATTCGTGGATAAAAAAAAACATACCACCATCTCCAAGGATAACTATTGTAGCCTTTTCGGTTTCTTCTGTCGACATTCTTTCTCCTTTTTTATATCTTTTTTTCTTTGGTACTTCAGTGAAACTTTTACTGGATTTCCCTGACTAGATAAAAATCTTTCTCTGGACCTCTTGTCCCGTACTTGTACCAGTCTACTGTTATATCTGGTTCAAAATCCTAAATGTAAGGAAATTTTCGTGGTGGTATGAGTAAGCTGTTGTGGGTTAAAATCCCTGCTGGGCCGACTGTAACTAGTATGGGATAACTAACAATATGGGGAAACCAAAAGTAAAAAAGAAGGGGAGAAGAGAGAGAAAAAAAAAAAATTAAAAGAATCAACACTAAAACGAGGGTTTGCGGCCTTCTTATGCAGAACCAAAAGGAAATGGCAGCTTTCCTCCAATAACCTAGTAACCTAGGTATGCCTTTGGAAGTGCTATTCACCAAGAATATGCTGGCTTATGCCTGTAATATTCTGAGCCGGTGCCGGTGCAGATTAAGCTGTACCTATCAGGGGTTTTTTTTTCTGTATGCCACACGCGTGGTTGTGGACTTAGACTCGCTGGTATCTTGAGTATAGTGCCTAATAATTTTTGTTCAGATGGTATAGCAGATCGATCTAGTTATCTCTTAGGATCGAGATAATATTCCCACTAGTCTGGGAATGCGTGGGGAATATGGGGATGATCTTAGATCTGACCTAAGTGGGGGAAACAAAAGAAGCCTGAATATAACTGATTGAGTATTCAAAACTTTAGCAAGAGACTTCGTACCAGCGAGTAGAACACATAATATGGATATATGATGCAACGAAATTGAGATAGACACTGAATGGATGTTCGTTCGGCTTTCTGGCCGAGCATACATATGAACCCTGGTATACATAGCGCGCTAGGTAAGCGGGCAAGAAGAATTAATGAGATTAAACATTCTGCTTCCCCGAAGAACTAAACGAGAATGAAACTGGCTTATTAGCAAAAGATACTAATTAAGCAGTCCAAAATGAGGTGGGCTTCAGGGAGACAATTAATAAAATCTCACTGTCTGTCAACATTACATGGCATGTCAGAGAAGTGCATTTGAACCGACGATTACAGGTGTCATGCGCTACAAATGCGGGCGAAATTGGCATAAAAAAAATACAGGCAAAAGCCTAATTGGGTTCCACTCAGCTTTCCTCTAGTGAGATAATGCAATGCAAATCTTGACAAACAATTTGTCGAGCTTTAGTTTCTTGTTTGATTGCTCCATTTCGTTTTTTTTTTTTTTTTTGGTACCTTCAGCCGCGTGTTGGGATTGTTAGTATTTGTAATCCGCAAATAATGGGAAGAGCTATGTACAGTTACTGATAGGCATTAGAACTCTCGTTCTGCTACCTTAGCTGCTGATGGCTCCTTTTTCAACTATGGTTTATAGTGACACGAGATTTGAATATAGAACTAGACATACAATGTCTCAGTCAGCCATAGTCGATTAATGCGGTCATTCCCATTATCGTCCAATATGGTTGGAAAAGTCACTAGAATGGATCAGCAAAATAAGAAAAAGAAAAAGAAAACACATTAAGGTCAAAATTTCAAACTCAAATATCACCGAGCTTTGCTGATACTCTGTGGTGTATTAATATTACCTCACGCAAACAGCCGCAGGAGCCGCACGGCGCTCTGCGGCTCAAAGCCTAATATCCCGGAGTTCCGCTCTTTATTCGCCCCCTATTTGATTACGAAACTACACAAATCCCCAGAGACGCTTCACAAGAATCCACAGAATATTATTTTTCATAATACTCTAAATGTAAAAATTAAATGATTCTATTAGACTATTAAACACTAGAACTATGAAGCCTCAACTTCAACTGATTCAACCTTAGCTTTATCATTAACATCCATATCCGACAACTTCTCAACAAGACCATTCTCTTCCTTGTGATCTTCCTCCTTCGCTACATCTGTCTCATGCTTTCTCAAATCAACCTCACTCAGTCCAACTCCCCCACCAAGCTTCTGCCACTGCTCCATATACATCTTCCGTCGACTCTCTGCAATTCGGCACATAACCGGCCAATAGTCCTCCTGCACATAGTCGAAATCAACGTTACCCCCAAAGTCCTTGTCAAGCTGATCCACTGGCACATAGTTTGGGAATGGCTCTTGGAACACAAGCTTTTCTCGGGTCAAAGGATCGATAAATGGATGAATGGTTTTCAAAAAAATCCACCCATACCATGGAATATTGGCCAGCAACGCTTTACCCAGCCGCTCTGGATAGTGGTCCTGGAGAATGCTCAATACTTCCCGTCCAGTGCTCATAGAAGGCAATTTAGAATTAATCCCCACATTGGTAGGCTTGAAATCAATTAGCAATGCAAGTTGGTCTTGCCCTGAGGGCATGAAATCAATGACACGCTCTAGCATATATACCAGATGCTGCACTTGACGGTGGGAAGCCTTAGTGTTTTGACGTCCCGGTTTTAGATACAGACATGGCCGGCAGTCATTGTCATAACCTAGAATGACTTCTTTCCCAGTTTCATTTTCAGGAGCCACTAGATCTCCTGATAGAGAACTGTCTGGGTCGACACCAAATGTTCGACGCCACACGAGGGTGGCTTCGATACGCTTGATGGCATTATCAGTGTGCCATTTGGTAGCACGTAAGTATCTCAGGAAACACTCTTTAGTCAGCCAAGCTTTCTCACTATCATCTAGTTCTTTTCGAGGCTTTGGATCTTTACTTTTAGTATTATGATTGTCCACTGGGAGATCCTTTAGTGTCTTGAAATGTTCCAGTACATCATTGTATTTATTTTGTTTCTGCTCATCCAGCTTTGGAGGTTCTGGAATTTTGCACTTTTTATCTGGTTCTTCGAATGGGTCCACGTGTGGCATTTTCAGTTTGGTGATACAGTAGTGACAAAAAAAAAAAAAAAAAAAAAAAGAGTAAAAAAAAAAAAAGATCGTGTCCGAAAAAAAAGGGATTTAGCAGCCGAATCATGCCGGCTTGAAATATTGGATCCGGCTTCCCGACATGCTCACTGTGGGAAGAATGAGACTCGACTTAAACTATGGAACAAATGTCGATCAGGTCTTGAAAAATCCTAGTGGCGTTCGCTCTGAGCAAGGGGAAAAAAAACATGATATAAGCATACGCATAAGCATATTGGTTATGCAAGTCGGAGTTCCGTTAGTAACTAGTGGTAGTTAAATTGAATCCCTTAGTAGTAGTACTAGTAGAACCAATCCCTCGGTACTAGAATACAATCCCTTACCAGTGCTAGTAGAGAGTAGAACTCGGTCCCTTACTTGTGCTAGTAGAACCCATTACTGCAGAATTACTCACTCTCATAGTAGTACCCAACCCAAGATTATAGTCCAACTCAGCTCAAGCTTATTTCAGCAGTACTCATGCCGTACCATTGACCACAAGCCCAGTATCAGAAAGAACAGGGGCCCTCTTTCCTAGCAAGGCTGAGCTCTGGTCCAAATACGCCCTAGTGGAAGATGCAGTGCGCACGTCCAGCCCCCGACTCTAGAGACAAATTCACAGTTTTGAACCATCTCCGATATACAAACAGACCAAAAAATGCTAGGACTGGGACCAAAAGCACTGGTGATCCGTTCATTAGTCACAGCTGGACTCATAGTACGTGCTAGAAAGCACAAATCTTTGACTGACCTAGCCCTCGTGGCCGCTTTTCTCACTGCAGTGGTGCACTCAATCCATCCTTGGTCGCTATGTTTAGCCCTGTTAATGGCATTCTACATGAGTGGCACTAAGTTCACAAAGTACAAGCACGAACTTAAAAAGGACTACACAGTAGTTATGGGTGATAAGAGCAAGTCGAACAGTAAAGAAAAAGACACTGAGAACGAGGGTGGGGAGGGTCCCAGAAACCACATCCAAGTGTTGGCAAACTCAATTGTGGCCTCAATGTTGATCTTGGCTCATCTATACACTGGAAACGACATGTACATGTTTGGTGTCATTGCGAACTATGCTGCAGTCACCGCTGATACATGGTCTTCTGAACTAGGCATCCTATCTCAATCCCAGCCGATCCTAATCACAACGTTGAGACCCTGTCCGAGAGGCACTAACGGCGGTGTTTCAAAGTTGGGACTGACTGTGGCAGTAGCAGGAGGGTTCTTTATTGGAGTAATCGCAGTCTTAATGGCTCCAATGTTTGACGGTTATAGTGTGGGCAAGAAGCTCTTGGTAGTTGCAATTGTATCGTTTCTTGGCTTCTACGGATCGGTATTGGACTCTGCTTTAGGAGCCGCACTCCAGAAATCGGTGGTGAATAAGCAGGGGAAGATTGTAGAGGCAGCTGGTGGTTATAAGCTTGAAAAGAGCGAGGGCGCTAAGGTACTGTCTGGTGATGTTGACTTGTTGTCGAACAATCAGGTGAACCTGTTGATGGCGGCTTTGACCTCGACAGCTGGACTTATCATTTATACATACATCAACTAGTATTTAGGGTGACGAGTGGACTGGAATTGGTAGCAGTATTTCTGCCGTTGAAATAGGTGTGCTAGGTGTACAAGGTTCTCATGAGATCGTCAATTACCAAACAATTAGTCGATCTTACAAGCTATAAACAGGTCTACAATTACTAGCTATAAACAAGATGTATTAAATTACATATAATCTACTAAACACACCCTTTTTAACTACCTCGGTAGGTAGAATAAGAGTAGTTGCTCAACAGCAATGGAATATGGTAGTGAGAATCAGGGTTCTGAATGTTGAACACAACCTCCACAAATGGGAAAAATGCCTGGCCGTCAGAGGCTTTGCTCAAGTACAGACCAGTGTCGAACTTGATCTTGTATGAGCCTGGAGCGACCTTGCCATCTTCGGTCTTGATGGCGTCCAAAGGAGAATCCCAGTTGACGACTCGTCCGTCGTCATCGGTAGTAGCAGTAGAGATGCTTTCTGCTCGAATCCCGTTGAGCTTGGTTAAAGTACAAGTGATTCCTGAGGCTGGCTTACCGATAACGGTGTCCAGAACGTGGCAAGTGATGACGTCTTTACCCATTTTATCTTGTTTTTTTTTACTGGTCGGCTATGTATTAAGTGTGTCTGTGTGTTAAGAAAGAAGTAGAAAAAGCAGCAAACCCTCAAGTTTGATAGAGGTTTATATATGTTTAAAGCTTAACTGCACCAGAGTAGGTGTAGTATTTCGGGTTTAGCCGTCGGGTTATTGGCACTTTAGTACCCGAGTATTTTTTTTTTTTTTTT